>JAMPIV010013307.1:0-161867 GCA_024509875.1 Oreohelix idahoensis
CTTTTCACATTTGCTATTACAAGAGACTGTATCAATCACAGCTTATCTCCCAGAGTTGTTTAAATTCTCCTCATGTATTTTTCAGCCTTTTGTGGCGAAGTTAGGTTTTGTATAACCGGAAGTTTGGTTTCATTTCTTACCGTATAAGCAAACATTTATGGAGAATAGCGCGCCGAAAGTTGACGATGGAGGGGGGGGGGGGGGGGGGGGGGGGGGGGGGGGGGGGGCATTCGCTTCTGTGTATCGTTCCCACGTTTACCTCGGATAGGCCTGGGTCATGTCAAGTAGCTTACCTCTTAGCCTCTTATTGGTTAAAAAGTAGTGTTAGTATACGGTTCCGCCCCTATTATTTTAGGATAGTTGGCTTATGACGGGTCAAAATGCTACAGGGTGGTGAAATTTCGCACCAGCCGCTTTGACATTTCATCATCATTTTCCGAAAAAATCAAAATAAATCAAAACAGAAAAAAGGCAACTACACAAAAGAATCTTCGCAGCCCCATCCTCCCCCCCAACGCCCTCAAAATAGTAGAAGAAAAACAAATTCATCCCCCTCAGCAGCTATTGCATGTGCACAGGCCTTCAAACCATTCTACTCAAACACTCTTGGTCCACTAAAATTTAGCTAACATGCACATTTGGGCATATAATAATTAGTTGCACTATCGTATTCGCTTCAATATTCCCTAGCTGGTGTTAAACACTAGAGGTGGCCTTCTATATCAATATCGGGAGTATTGTAGTTCAACCCTATAGCAAGACTAGTGTGATTTCACCAACAAAAGTTACATCCTGTATTGTCTGAAATAAAAAACAAAAATAAATCCTTTCAGAACTCATACATAAACAAAAGAAGTTAAGTTTACCAAGACTACATTTTCTTGGTACCCAATGCAATGCCCTGGGAAAGAATGAAAATTCTTGTAAATAAAACAAAAATAAAAAATAAATATAATAATCATTTTCAGTCTTTATTTTTTTTTTGTTTTCGTAATAATGTGTGTGTTCCGGATGTTATCCTTTTTTTTTTTTTACTCCAATTTTATTTTTTTTTTTTTTTTTGTACTTTTCTTTTTGTTTACATGTTTGTATGTTGTTTTTTTGTTTTTTTCTTTTATTCTTTTTAAATTTTCTTCTTTTTTTTTTAATCTTTTTTTTGTTCTTTTTCTTTCTATATTTCTTTTTTTATCTCACTTCTATTGCCGCCTCAATGTGGAACATGAACACAACGGGTGCACTAACCGAACAGCGCTCCACCCACCAACCACCATATGTGGCGTTAATGGATAACTTTGGACTGCGTCTATAAGTGAGAAGTACTAAACAGATATTCCTTTCATATTTTTTTATATTTTTTCCACCTTTAAATATTTATCAGTATATCTACCGTGGGTGCTTGTCTCATTTTTTAGTTAAGCGCGGCGGGGTTTTCTTCCTCGCAGGCCTGCTGGTCTGCATGAAGTGCTCATTCGAAATGTCAGGCCTTCATTCGCGCTCATGGTTGTGGGAGAATGGTGGGTGCACTCCCTCTCGCTTGGGACGATAGCGACTACCAATCTTTGTACATCCCCGCTCAATAAACAGTATATCTTTATATGAGGGCACGTATCAAATGTATGCAATGCAGATCTGTACGGCGCATGAACTGTAAAGATCTAAATAGGGATGGTGTAGTATTGATAATTGTGTTTTACTTTTAAGTTTCTTCTTATATCAAGTGGAAGATTTTCTATCGTTATTCATCAACTAGTAAATACAATTTTGAAATTATGCAATAAAATATTGATTAATGTTGTATTTATTATCAGTCAAAGTAGTTCCATAACAGAAACTGCCTTAAGGAGTAAAGTGTTAGAGATTTCCCTTTTGTAGTTTCAATTCTTTATGAGAAAGGGTTGACCTGTTCCCTTCCTAGCCTCTTTAGCCTTCCTTAACTCAAGAGAAGAGCGAGATACATATTTACAGCTGGGTAGACTGCAGCGTGAAGCTACTTAGTTTCAAACACGGAACTAGGTAATTTATCCGCGAGGGGTAGGAGCTCTAATTACCAAGCACGTCGGACACTCTTTATTATCAGTATTTTATAATAATGTGTAAAAATTGATTTATTTTCTACCATATATTTTAACTATACAATTGAAAGCGCTTTTATTGATTCCATCATTTATGGCTACATTCTTGTCCCTTTCCCTGGATTCTCTGAGGAGACGAAGACAAAATATAACTTTTACTTATTCTGTCGTGTCGTATGTGACTACTAACATGAAGCTGTGTATGGGGGCTGACAGCCTCATCGTGTACAATAAGTTGCTACAAAAACCACTGCTGTAAATGCACATGAATGACATTACGCAGGCTTCCTGCCACGGGTCACCTGCATTGGTAGCTTCCTGCCACGGGTCACGTGCATTGGTAGCTTCCTGCCACGGGTCACCTGCATTGGTAGCTTCACGCTCCTTAGAGAGCAAATAGGGAAACAATGGCGACAGTAATAATTTATCGTTCAGAGTTTCTTGAAAAAAAAATTTACGAAGTGGTTCGCTGTGAACAAAAATCTGTTTGTAATATCCGTTCAACAGGTATCAAATATACCTAAATATTTATCAAGTGCTGTGTAGACAGATGTAGGTATTAAACTGTTTCACTACTTCGATCCAAGTGTTTTGTATTTTGGACATGTTTCAGAGCCCTAACCTTACACCATCAGTTATTTTATCTGTCTTTCCACCAGTCTCTTTCTCTCTCAGTTAGCTCCTTAAGTCCAAAGAGCTTCTACAACTGAGCACTAAATTTTATACTTTACTCACATTTCTAGACTGAATACGTATTTTAGAATGTAACTTTTTATATAAATTTGAAAACCCTCCATTTGCTAACGAAGTAACCCATATTTGACCTAATGGGCTTTAATACGTTTTTATTATAAAATTATCATAATATATATGCTGGGACTGCTGTATCTTAAGGGGTTAAAACGGGCTGTTTTTTCACAAGTGAATACAAACTATTACAAAGACTTTAATTTAGACAGTGATTGTGATAATAATTGCTTTAATTAAACGAATGATAATTTAGACTGTGATTGCGATAAGAAATTCTTTAATTAAACGAATGATAATTTAGACTGCGATTGCGATAAGAAATGCTTTTATTAAACGAATGATCTTTAGTGCAGAAAATACAAATACTCTTAACTATAAAAAGAGAAAGTAAATGTATTTTATGTTCCAGAAATTTGAAACAGCTATTCTTTCAACAACGTATAGTTCTGAATACATAAACATGCTTTAAGTTAATATCAACGTTTCCAGATGGCCTTCATTCTGAGGAAAACATATATAAAAAACCTAATTTAAAAAAACGGCAACATCTCGCCATTCCAAGAGCTATCATGGTTAACTATCACTTGACATAAAATTTGAAACAAGAGTAAAGGAAGCTCTGAAACAAACAATGCAAAATGCAACGATGATGTGGAACAATTATTTAATTACTGACAATAACGTGCATCTAATTAATTGATATTCATGAAAGCTTCAACATTAAGGGGAATAATATCACGGAATGTGTTTAGCATTTATATGCGCCTAAATGATGAGTACATTATGCGACAGAGCGGGTGCTCTACGTCGCTTGATTTGTTTGGACAAGAAACGTCCACTTTGCTTCAAACAATGGCGATGAAGGATCGAAGACGCGAAATATGTGTTAGTCAGGGTTACAAAATGCACAGTAGCTATAGCAAGGTAAGATGCATTTCTAATTTTTCATTAAGTTATATATGGTTGTTTCCTTCTCTCATTGTTTGATTTATTGTTGTCTCATTGCGATATGCGTCCGATTTGGTAGAGTCGTTAGAGCGGTTGCTTCTTGCTGCAAGGTTACTGGGTTAAAAACTTGGTATCACCACGCTCCAGTCTACCCAGCTGTAAATGGGTACCTGACTCTGCTCTTGATTTCATTAAGGCTAAATCAGGTGAAAAAGGGTAAGGTCATCCCACTTTATAATGCTGAACCTAGTATAGCGAAGTCTCGAACATTTCACTCCGCAATGGCAGTACTTGCTCTTGGGCTACGTTTTTACCACGATGCAATATTATACGGTCAATTTATTGAGATATATATGTGTTAATATCATGACATGGTGACTATTTCGACCGGGTCATATTCTTTTTAATATTTCTTGTTATTTTCCCCTGACGAAGGCCTTGAGGCCACAACGTAGACAATTCTCTTTGTCTTTTGTCCTAGCAAGACGCATTAACTTTTTTAATATATTTTTTTAATAATCACAACCTCCCCATGTCTGACTACATTCCCCCTCATCCTTTGAAAGTATCTGTCCTTTGCATCTCGTAATGGTATCTTCTCACTTGCAGCACTGTCTTCCACTTGCACGCTTGTCTTCAACTTTTCCGTTCATTATGATTTTTAGCAAGGTGTTAAAAATAATGTACCTCCATGAGATGCACCCCTTTCTTTTATATATCCACATCTCAAGGACCTCAATTCTGTTTTCTAACCGCTTGTTCACTGTCCGTGTTTCAACACCACACAGTAATGACAAGCATATTTACCACTTCTTTGACTCTCAGTTTTAATTTGTGAGTTGTTTGTTTGGATGTTATCATTTGTCTCATATTGTTGAATGTAGCTTTTGTGACAGGGTGCGAAAGGGATAAATAAAACGTTCTGTGACAGGGTAATAAATTTTGTGGCAGTATCTTTTATCAATGTACTTCTGTTGTGTTGCTGGCTACCGCCAGAGATGGTGATTTACAGATGATACTGGAGATAAAACCCAGGTAGTTCTTTTGGAGGCTCGTACTGTTTTTATGATGTAGGCTGTATGATCGTTAAAAAATATGGTAGTATTCTATTCTCGACTACCCGAAGTAAACAAAATTACACTTCCTACTGACGTTCAGGAAATAAGATCAAGCTGGTCTAAATATGAATGAATACCTTTATTTAGTGTCTACACACTCTGATAACTTCAAACGGGTTCATAAGTACATGTTCTTGTGTGGTATACAAACCAGTCATCCCATGAAATATCACACAGCAAATCGGAATTACAAGATGGTGACAACCCAAAAACTGCCGCTCCCTTCCCGTGCTCAAAAACAACTCACTTAACCCCCTTTAAAAAAACATCACTTCCGTCCTACTTGTATCGCTACAACCCCAATTTCTGATGACGTCATTTAATGTTTTCACCATGATTGAATGACTCATAAGATTTGTGGCTAGTGTTTATTTACTAACTAGTCACGCGCAAATACTTAGTGTTAAATCTTGCTTAAGTATTCTTACCCTAACTCTAATAAATGGCAGCACCTTAGTGCTGATCCGACGTAGTAGTCCATACTGTCACACTTTGACAACTCCTGTTCTTTTCTTGATTTCTATTTCGCTTCTGGCTTCTGACATCTTCTGCTGTTGTCTTCTCTTAGGAGGTAAAAAGTAAAGGTACCACAACAGATACTGCCTTAGGGGAGTTAAGTATTAGTGCCTTCACAGTGCTAGTTCTAGCTTCGAGAAGTGGGGTGACTAGTTACCTTCCCTGCTGCCTTTTCTTTCCCTAACTCGTGAGCAGAGTCAGGTACCCATTTACAGTTGAGTTGACTGGAGTGTGACACCACGGTGTTTCGACCTCAGTACCTTCGCCGCGAGAGATCGACGCTCTAATCACTCTGTCAATCTCTTAGGAGATTAAGAAAAAATATGACTACTGCCCACTCAGGCATCTCGTTCGAGGCGACTAATAACAGGTTGTACATGCTAAACAAATTGCAGCATAAATCACAGCTGGAAGAGTGCAAGATTGCTTCAGTGCAACTTTCTGTAAGGGGACCAACGGCATAGGTGGTTCTATGCTCCATAGGAAGCGAAAGTGGAAATGAATGAATGTATGAATGACTGTGCAAACAATATTAGAAGTCTTTGCCAATTATCTAATACATTAGTTGCTTAATGACTTCATGCTATCTTTACAGTCTCTGAAGTATATTGACTCGTTTCTTTTACCTCTTGTTCCTTTTTGTTTCGTTCCGTTTTTCTCCTTTTTTTAGGGCATTCAATGTACTTTGGCGCGTATTGCTAGATCACGTCCAGTCCATTTCTCCTGGACACATTTGCATTGTGCCCAAGCAATAGCGCATGGTCATAGAGCGCAGTCCCTGAAGAAAAGCGAAAGAGAGGCCGACCAAAAACAACTTGGTGGCGATGCAAAGAATGAACCACAGCTGGGGCACTGCACGAAGGATGGCAGCCGACCGAGCAAAGTGGTAACAATTTGTTGCTGCCCTACTAGACGCAACCAGGCGTGATGACCACTGACTGATTTGACAGTCGGCGGCTTAGGATCAAAGAAGTAGGGGAATAATAGAGCACAGTCTCTACTGTTTTACAAGGTGTTTATTGAAAAGATCTGTCTACTTTTTTTTAAACCAGGTTGTTTATTGCAAAGATCTGTCTCTACTGTTTGTAATAGGTTGTTTATTGCAACGATCTGTCCTACTGTCTGTAATAGGCTGTTTGTTGCAGAGCTCTGTCTCTACTTTTTTTTTACCAGGTGGTTTATAGCAAAGATCTATTGTTTGTAATATGTTGTTTATTGCAAACTCCGGTCTCTACTGTTTGTAAAAGGTTGTTTATAGCAAAGATCTGTCTCTACTGTTTGCAATATGTTGTTTATTGCAAAGATCTGTCTCTACTGTTTGTAATAGGCTGTTTATTGCAAAGCGCTGTCTCTACTTTTTTTTTTAACCAGGCGGTTTATTGCAAAGATCTGTCTCTACTGTTTGTAATAGGCTGTTTGTTGCAAAGCTCTGTCTTTACTTTTTTTTTTACCAGGTGGTTTATTGCAAAGTTTTGTCTCTACTGTTTGTAATAGGCTGCTTATTGCAAAGATCTGTCTCTACCGTTTGTAATAGGTTGTTTATTGCAAAGCTCTGTCTCTACTGTTTGTAATAGGTCGGTTATTGCAAAACTCTTTCTCTACTGTTTGTAATAGGTTATTTTTTGCAAAGATCTGTCTCTACTGTTTGTAATAGGTTATTTTTTGCAAAGATCTGTCTCTACTGTTTGTAATAGGTTTTTTTTTGCAAAGATCTGTCTATACTCTTGTAATAGGTTATTTTTTGCAATGATCTGTCTCTACTGTTTGTAATAGGTTATTTTTTGCAAAGATCTGTCTCTACTGTTTGTAATAGCTTTTTTTTGCAAAGATTTGTTTCTACTGTTTGTAATAGACTGTTTGTTGCAAAGCTCTGTCTCTACTTTTTTTTCCCCGGTGGTTTTATAGCTAAGATCTGTCTCTATTGTTTGTAATAGGTTGTTTATTGCAAAGATCAGTCTCTACTGTTTATAATAGGCCGTTTGTTGCAAAGCTCTTTTTCTACCTTTTTTTACCAGGTGGTTTGTTGCAAAGATCTGTCTCTACTGTTTGTAATAGGCTGTTTGTTGCAAAGCTCTGTCTGTACTTTTTTTTAACCAGGTGGTTTATTGCAACGTTTTGTCTTTACTGTTTGTAATAGGTAGCTTATTGCAAAGATCTGTCTCTACCGTTTGTAATAGGTTGTTTATTGCAAAGCTCTGTCTCTACTGTTTGTAATAGGTCGGTTATTGCAAAACTCTTTCTCTACTGTTTGTAATAGGTTATTTTTTGCGAAGATCTGTCTATACTGTTTGTAATAGGTTATTTTTTGCAAAGATCTGTCTATACTCTTGTAATAGGTTATTTTTTGCAATGATCTGTCTCTACTGTTTGTAATAGGTTATTTTTTGCAAAGATCTGTCTCTACTGTTTGTAATAGCTTATTTTTTGCAAAGATCTGTTTCTACTGTTTGTAATAGGCTGTTTGTTGCAAAGCTCTGTTTCTACTTTTTTTTCCCCGGTGGTTTTATAGCAAAGATCTGTCTCTATTGTTTGTAATAGGTTGTTTATTGCAAAGATCTGTCTCTACTATTTGTAATAGGTTGTTTATTGCAAAGATCTGCCTCTACTGTTTGTAATAGGCCGTTTGTTGCAAAGCTCTGTTTCTACCTTTTTTTTACAAGGTGGTTTATTGCAAAGCTCTGTCTCTACTGTTTTAAATAGGTTGTTTGTTGCAAAGATCTGTCTCTACTGTTTGTAATAGGCTGTTTGTTGCAAAGCTCTGTCTGTACTTTTTTTTAACCAGGTGGTTTATTGCAAAGTTTTATCTCTACTGTTTGTAATAGGTTGCTTATTGCAAAGATCTGTCTCTACCGTTTGTAATAGGTTTTTTATTGCAAAGCTCTGTCTCTACTGTTTGTAATAGGTTGGTTATTGCAAAACTCTTTCTCTACTGTTTGTAATAGGTTATTTTTTGCAAAGATCTGTCTCTACTGTTTGTAATAGGTTATTTTTTGCAAAGATCTGTCTCTACTGTTTGTAATAGGTTATTTTTTGCAAAGATCTGTCTATACTCTTGTAATAGGTTATTTTTTGCAATGATCTGTCTCTACTGTTTGTAATAGCTTATTTTTCGCAAAGATCTGTCTCTACTGTTTGTAATAGGCTGTTTGTTGCAAAGCTCTGTCTCTACTTTTTATTTTTATTTTTATTATTATTTTTATTTTATTTTAAAACACTTTAATTATGATGATTATTGCAAATGTAATATTACTTTTACAATGATAAATGCCTTAATAATGCTTAAAGTAAATGTGAGGATGAAAGGATATTAGTATACATGATGAGAGAGAGAGAAAGGGCAGAATGTCAGACGGGCCTGCGTGCCCAATTCTTAACCCTTTGAAAATAAAGTTCGTTCGTTCGTTCGTTCGTTCCCCGGTGGTTTTATAGCAAAGATCTGTCTTTATTGTTTGTAATAGGTTGTTTATTGCAAAGATCTGTCTCTACTGTTTGTAATAGGCTGTTTATTGCAAACCCCGGTCTCTACTGTTTGTAAAAGGTTACTTTTTGCAAAGATCTTTCTCTACTGTTTGTAATAGGCTGTTTGTTGCAAAGCTCCGTCTCTACTTTTTCTTAACCAGGTGGTTTATTGCAAAGCTCTTCTTCGACTGTTTTTACCAGGTTCTTTATTGCTGTGCGCAATCTCTACTCTTTCTAATAGGCTGGTTGTTGCAAAGCTCTATATATATATCTATACTTCGTCAATTAAATAAAATGTATAAAAATTCTCACAAAACATCTAAGTGGGTACTCATACTTCTCCTTCCTTTTGTTTGTGAGACAACCTCAGCAACATTTGGTTATTGAAGGCTACATGCTATGCTGTTTATGTTTGTGAAGTGGGATCTTCATTAGAGATTCATGATGGCTAGAGAATTTCGAGTGTATATTATTTATATTCCAACCGCCATTTTGCCATTCTGTTTCAATGTTGTATCCTTGCTTTAGCCTTCAGTGGCCGAGCAGAAATATAATCTTCTGTCTTCTGCTAGGACCGCTGCTGTGGATAAGTTCAGAATAGATTTTCGCTTGTAAATGTTACATCAGTATCCAGCTTCCTCTTCAACATCTCCGTGCTATAAACTACAACAACCAGATCTTCAGCGCTTTGAAAGTAATGTGGTGGTAGCAGCTGAAAAGTCTGCGTTCTAATGAAATGTTCAAATCATTTTTCAATCCTTTTTTGTAGCTCATTTTTACGTTTCTCGCTGTTTTGCACTGCTTAGTTACCAGAGTCTATACAGCATATTACAATATCTCATGTTTTGTGATCTGATCTTTTTCTGTGTTTTAGATGATTACTGTTTGACACTGAAGGAAAGGGTTGGCATAAAAATACAATTTATCATCTTCCGTTCTGTGTCCATAGTGATGTGAAAACCTTGACAGTCATGCGATTGTCTCCCTCGCTCCTCAGTAGTAGTCAAACAATGACCAGACTTAGAGTATAATCATGAGGGCATTCAAAGGTATCAACCTTCGCTCAAGATTACTCTTAGCAGAGATATAAACAGAAGAATGATGCTTCTACTTCAGGGAGCCTCACAGGAATTTTAAGATAGTAAGCATAACAACTGAGATCGTCTAAGCTGTCATGAACTTTTTATCTTCCCACCCCTTCTGTGAAGGAAAAGAAATGTTCTCGTATTATCTGAGCCATTATTGAAATGATTCATTAAAATATTACTTTAAAAGCTATGGATGGTTATGTATTTATAATAACTGAGTCGTTAGTGTAAAATTAATTCAGTAATAATTAAGAACTATCAATTTATATTTGCAGATAACAAATTTAAAAATCAATTATAGCTAAAAAAGTTAAAATGGAGTGAAACATGAAAAATAAAGCACTGATGTTTTATCACTGGTTATTATTATTAAATGACTATCGTTAAAAAAAATTCTTTTGCTGGATCTGGCTGTAATACTTAACTAGCCTGGTGTTAAGGATTATTTGTTGTTGGTGTTGAGTTCCGTCACAGTTGGTCCCCCGAGGTGTTGTTGACTGTTCCATCAGTCAACACATTCTGTGGTAGTAGTACGTCTCTGGCGGCAATGCGAGGTAACCACCCCAAATACAAAAGCAAGCATCTTTAAGATCCGTCTGATGTAGGCGCCTAGCTTAGACTGCTGGCGACTTGAACCACAATTTTGTACTATATAAACTGAGAGAAAGCAAATGTCACTTCTAAGCCTAGGGTTTCATGACACGCGAATCAGGCGCCATCCGCTTCCATTCCATCAGTTCATCTTCCTCAGAAAAATTACCCTTCCTGAACATTAATGTTAAACCCAAGGAGTCAGACGAAAGTGCGTTTGGACAGCGGAAAACGACAATTGCGTTATTTATATAATTTGAGTATACACCTAAACTTATTAAAATGTTAATACAATAAATATGTACTCCATGGTGTCATCATCATCCACTCCCTGCTCCACATGGAGCCTGGGGCTACATCATCTTTTGAGTTCCTTTTGAGGAAACCCCCACGAGCAGCGTACACAGCTTTTTGAGTTCGGCTTTTGGGGAAACCCCCAACGAAGCAGGTACCTGAGCTCTTGCAGTTATGGTTCAATGAATCTCTGAATCATTTTATATATACTGAAGATTGTTCAACCTCGACATTGAACATGACACATCGAATATGAAAAAAAAATTGTAACCCCCATTATAACAAACTTGTGGTAAAGTGGGATGTTATAAAGTAAATTTTTACGGGGGACTTAATGTACTGACTAATATCAGCTGTGAAAGGGTATCCATCGTATTCTTAATATGCTTGTTAAGTGTTTTACAGATTAACAACTCTACTTACACTGGGCTTACACACATATATCTGCCTCAGTTCAGATTATTACTGGAATATTGTGATGACTCACGTAAAAAATGTCTAGGGTATTATAAGCTATGGATGAAGTGTAAATGGTAACAAACAAAAACGAACAGAACTAGATAAATCAATTTAATTTTATTCCACCACACTTGACAAAACACTGTGAGTCGAACTCACACCCCCAAAAAAATACCCATTTTTGGGTAACATCCTAGTGAAGAATTTATCTTCTATAATAGAGTCACTGGTAAAATTTCCAAATAATCATATATGTATTTAAGTTACTTTTTCATTAATATATATGTTCACTTGATATCAAATTACTAAAGTGAAAACCTGGAATCACATATCAATTTTAATTACAATGTTATATAGTAGCACATAGGATTTATCATTATGAAAACTTGTAGTGTTGACCATAATTTTATTAATATTTATCATATGTGTGTCAGTTGTTGCAGCTAGTTAATATGATAGTTAATACTGCATTTTTGTTTTTTTCTTCAAGCTATGTTGGTTATTTGTCATCATGTCGTTCAAGTGTGTTGTTTATACTGTAATGTAGTATGGGGAAAGGGGGGGTTAAGTCACAGTCCCTATCAAAGTTTAAACACTTGTATTTTCCCTCTGGTTTATTTTTAAAGTCAGAGATTGTTGAGAGTAGGGGGGGGTGGGGGGGATAATGTTTGAGGTGCTCTCACTGGCCTACATTACGGCCTTTATCTTTAGTGATGAAGGTCGGCAGGAAAAGACTCTTCTGCTCGATAGCCTTCCCTGTGTTGCTGGAGGACACTCTGCACTTGGTCACTTTCTGAGACCCCAGAGTATGCTGTCAACGCCTCATGTTCAGCAAAGCTTGTTCCAGCCTCTAGGTTTTTTCAGCCAAAGCCTCCAACCAGGGTGCTCAATATTCTTAGGTACAACTGGTCCCTGTAAAACAAGAAGAGTTGTGTACCTCCTACTTCATAACTAGTTTATAATACTCCATTTACAGACTGAACACATTACGATAAACAAAGAACACTGAGATTCAGAGCGGTAGGGCCGAACTGTTCTGCTTTCATCTGAAATAATATTTGACAAACCGAAGTATAATATCTCCTCCCCTAATGGGTTAACGTACACGCCTTCTGCAATTTCAAGGCATGATGTTCTTTATTAGTCAACTAAAATAGGATTGTCAGTGTGTACTGTTTGGGCAATTCCATGGCAGTATTTACTTTCCTCCGACCCCTTCCTGTTCAGGATTGGGGAGCATTTATATAGGACTTTATGCTAATCATGTTCGCTTACATGAACCACACAATATTAGCATGGCATAAATTATCAATTATACTTTCAATATTTCATTTAAAAAGATATCAAAATATTTCAGAGCTTTCACAATTTTCATTGAAACTAATATACAGAATTACGTTGACAGTTGGGAAATGAATATAGCACTAGATTTCGATCTGGGCCGATTCATGACACGGCTTTTATTTATAAAAATAAATCACTGGCGCTCATTCCGCAATGGTTCCATTTTTATTATCCAAATGTTTTGGTGTTGACCTGGACTTCCTCAGAACTTGGATTCTGACTAATTCGCGGGGTCGTAACCTAATCGTTGACATGTTTACCCAACCGGATAATTTGTCGTTTGAAAAAAGTACATTCCTACTCAGGTTTTCTAGACAACAAAAGATGATTTATATAAGCTCGCGACATCGGCTTGTTTACGCATTACATTTATTGTTCACAATCAAATCGGATTAACTAACTGGGACCCAGTACAATGTGTCGGTGTGTAAAAACAATGAAAGTGCGTTGTTGTCTGACATCCCGTCACTAATTTCATGGCTAAAATTGCGTAATTTCCTTAGACTGATTTGCGTCGTAAACGTTATTAACATATTAATTTGTTCAGCAGTCCTCAAAACACCCAAATATACAAAATTTAAAAAGAGCTTAAGTGGCTGCGTTAATATTTTCTTTCTACGCTCCTGTTTACTTCGAATACGATGTGGTTACTCCATGGTGTCATCATCACGTAAAACCACTCCCTGTTTCCACATGGAGCCTGTGAGTTTTTTACATCATCTTTTGAGTGTTCCTTTTGAAAAAAGAGGTGCTTGTGGGCCTTAAAATCCCCATGGTAGTAATTGTGTATCGCGTAGAAGCAGTGTTTACCATGCGCTCTTACAGTTATCTTTAGTTCATCTGAATCCAATCATTTTATATACATGAGATTGTCTAGGTCATACTTGGCGTATCTCAAAGGTTTTTCTTTTAGAATCCTGAGTACACGATTTTATTGTGTTGGGGAGAAAAACGCGTGTATGCATATAGACAGGGCTTATATTAACTATTAAAGGTTGCAGACTGAAGGAGGAAAACAATGGGGAATTTACAGAGTAATGTCTTGTGACAGCACAGTATACGCCTTTTCTTCTTTCCTTTTTTGAATAGTATATGTTGTTAGGGGCTTTAACTATTTTATTGATTAATTTATATTATGTGATTTAGAATGTTCTCACGACACAACTTTATCCCGATTATATCAGGAATGAATTTAACAGACTTCTTGCACAAATTAGAATAAAAATCTTCGGAATAGTGTCGGGCCGTTTGTTGGAGAAGGGGGCGCGTCTTACAGGAGCGGTTATCGGGTATTACTTTAATTATAATCCCAATATTATTCTGTATGTAGGTTCCTAGGACTCGTAGTTTCCAGTACTATATTTGAGTTTTCTTTCTCTATAATATCAGAAGATTCTCTAATACTTGGTCCTGTACTTATGTTGGAATCCTGTTTCTATTCATTATCCTGGCTGGTCTAAAATGTCTTCTTGAGAAAATGAAAATGCAGTAGAATAATCTTAAAATGTTGTAGATTGTAAGGGACACTTTCGCTCACACGCCCATGTGGCTTCGTTGGAAAAAATCTATAATCAGAAGTGGTTTATTTTAGCACTTCCGTGCCCATTCAACCACGAATTAGTGTCTGATATCGGTAGGGGTCTTCCCCACCCCCCAACCCCCAACTACCCTCCTGTAAAACATTCTGCATGACACACAATGTCAAATTTCTTTAATGTCATTTAGAAATGCATCTGCCTGTCTTTCATGACCATATAAGGTTTTGCTTTTTCGGATTCCGCCTGCCATGTTTACAAACCCACTATTTCACAGATCTAACATTATAATTTCCTCCAAGATTTTATTTCTTTGTAATTGTTTATCCCAACAAAGTCCATCTGCCGGTAGTATTTCATCACTGTCCGTGTCTTAATCTTCAGGAAGATGTTCTTATTCTACATCCCATTGAGATCTGCTGTGTATTTTATCATGTCATGTTTGCGAGCTCGCACCGTATACGGCAACCTGGTAGCGTGTATCTTCCCAGACAAGATGTCGGGGTTAACAATAAGAGTACCGCTCAGTGTAGATTCTTACTCTGTCTGGAGCTAGCGATGAGTGAAAAATCAATGTGCTAAATCCATTCCTTCACTATGCGTCACCGATAGCAAAAGAGAAAATAACCTGGAGAGAGGGGTGGGTGAGAGGTGTGACAAGATAGGATAAGAAAACCGTGAAGGATGAAAGGGAAACAACAATAAGGAGCAGGTGGATAACAAATCAAAAGTAAGGGCACAGGAGACAAAATAAAGGCGGTCACAGGATAATGTAACGCTCGAAGATTTGACTTGTCACACTGACACCAATAGCCATAGACATGACGCCCACATTTCTTTTAACTGTTTTATTTAATATATGTTTTCAACAAATGTTAACATTACTTATCTGCATTCTTTTAGTTTAAAAAAATGGAGAAGAGAATTGGAGACAGAAGCGAATATGATGAAGAAGACGTGGAAATAAGCCATGGAAGATTTGTGGTCCACTGTTAAACAGTTTACATATTCAAAAAAATTGTGTCACGTTTTTTTACCACTAGTTGAACCTGTAAAATACGCGTATGACCAGGGAAAGTTATCTGGGGTTTATAATCAAGAAGCCCCTGATGCTGACTGGCCAATGTTGCTCAGTTCCTCATTTCGAGAACACTGTCTTGGAACTGTATTTAATTCAGTCAAAATTCATGTACAACTATACAATACATTTAAGAATTCTGACATCAATTAAAGACATTCTTCAAACCCAGTTATGATTACTCCCCTTTGGCTTAGCGTTGTGCCAAAGTTAGCAAAATTGTTTCCCTTACAATACATCCACAAAATGTTCCAAAATAATAGACAAGAAAGAAAAAGAGCACCTGCACTCAAAAGCAAAGCCCTATAAAAAACAAAAAAAAAAACTGTTAGCTTTTATAGCGTTGGTCAATCCTAACAAGGACTTCTAGCTGAGCCAATGCTCAGTCGATTTAAAATGTCCCGACTCCGAATCTGAGTGTAAATTCACGTTTGATCAATGTAAATGTGTGTGTGTGTGTGTGTGTGTGTGTGGGGGGGGGGGGGGGGGGAACTTAAAGAAATTGAAATAATAATTCAGGTTAGTTCTTTATTATTAACTTAGTACCTTTTTAAAAACGGAAATTAAAAAGTACCTTGTGAAGGTTTTTAATTAGTGAGTTTAAAAAAAAAAAAGTCTTCTGCTGTATAAAATAGAAAGTGCAAGAGTTCTGCAAATCCCATGATGCTGGAATATGATGCAGCACAAACCATGTACGTGGTATAGCGTTCCAAATAGTCAACATCTGCAGTGACCCCGAAGGTCAGCCAATAACAATTTGTCAATTTGATAAAGCTACTCGGAAAAGGTCGACATATAGAATGTCTTATAAGAAGTGATCCCTTTTCAAACAACCAATTCAATTTAAATAAAAATCGTCATATTTAAATATACATTTGAGTTTTTGTTTCATATTATTATATGAATCAATGAATAGTTAAAAATGTAAACTACGAAAGCCACGTATTCATTCACTCCCACATATACAATGTTTATGCTTATAACTCCATATAAGCTCATAATTTTATGCCACATGACTAGCTAAAAAATAAAAACTATAATCGGAATCAAAGTTGGGAGTCGGAGTCGCACTTCTAACATGTCAAGAGTCGAGGTCATAAAACTTGTTGGCCGACTCTACTACCCTGAACCAGACTCTGTATGAAGAACCTGGTGTCAAACTGTACATTTGTCATCATTCTTCTTACTTTATATCTCTCCCGTTTGTGCTTTTTATCATTTTTACAGTAATCTTTCTTAATTACGGCTTTTATTAGGTGTAACTTTAAGCACACCTTTGATATTTCCCAACCTGTGAACATACCTGGTTCCGTAAACAAGTTATTGTTTGGCGCGGGAAACGGCCATATGGGCCATAGAAAGAATTGGTTTGATACTTTAATCCCCTGTTTGAACAACACGAGTGTCACCACATTTGTACGAGAGCATGCTCGTCAGAACGATCGACAAAAAAGGACTCGTGACATGTACAGGAATGTTGGTTACCAGATGATATTTTACGTTAAGAGCGGAATGTTGTCTACGTGGCGGGACAATGAAATAGATCAAAGGCAGCCCCGGCCAGCAAAGGGACATAGGGGGATTTCTCTCGAGCCGCAAAAAGAGGAAAATTTGGTGGAAAGGGGGCAGGTACTTTCTGTATTGGGCGGCCAATACAAAACCACGGTTTGTCTCGCAAAACAGGTGATTACGACAGCCCACCCACTTGTAACAATAGACGTGCACTGAAATGACACTCGAGCATGCTGATGTAGCAGGACAAGATGGACGTCTAGTTACTGGATTAGAATACGGAGCCAAAGGACCCAGTTCACGACTACTCACATATTGGCAACTCGAAATATAACAAAAAGTTTGCCAGAAGTCGGTCTGGATTTTCCAACACACGCAGAGCAGAGTTTCCAAGAGCATAGCCTGTTCACATCCTGTTTTATTATTTCATTTCTGTGTGGATATATAATTCATATCTATGGAGTTTATATATATATATATATATATATATATATATATATATATATATATATATATATATATATATATATATATATATATATTATATATATATATATATATATATATATATATATATATATATATATTCTTAAGGAATTTGCGACGGGGAAAGGAGGTTAGTAAATTTTAGAAAGATTATTAGGAATTTTTCTGTTTTATTATTAGTGATTACTTTTAGCACTTAGCCTCATAGCTAAATGTGCGCAAGACTGTTGTTTTCCACTACGTCTATTCATTACCGGTTAATCAAATCAAAGATTTTTCCTCTATGAAAAGATAATGACGTAATTCGTAGTTATATACTTCACGTTTGTGTCTTTAGTCATGTAAATGTCTATAAATTACGTGTCTGGCGTCTAATCGGAAAGAAGCTAGCAAACCGTACTTCCCGATAGCAGAATTCACACGATAGGACATCATACACTTCCGAAGTTACAAGGAAGATCTTCACGTGTTATTGTTGGTGGAGCAGCATTTTATTCCTCTGGTTATCAAGTGCTCACAAGCTGATTCGCATACATATACATACACTAAGTTCAACTCACTCAGCAGCTAAGCGGCCAAGTCAATTTAAAGCACGCACATGTTTATTCTCCTTTATATCAAGTTCAACTCACTAAACAAGGTGTTTTCTGAATCAAGATTGCAGACTCACAAGTTGATGAGTCTACATATTAAGATCACTGAGTCACACGGTGATTCGCCAAGATATCAAGTTCAAATCACCAGGTTCAGATACTCACTACGTTAGGGCATGAATTGATCTACTCTCATCGTGTATTGCACGACGTAAATTCACTCAGACAAGCTTCATTGCACGACACACACTTGTTGCCAGAAAACCATTTCGCGAAGAGCTCCAGTCTAGTCAGTGCCTTTGCAAGATCAGACAGCAGACTTTTCCTGAGACAGCTGTCAACGGGTTGTCGAAATTAGAGATACTTCCAAGTGTTGAGGGATATTACATCTTTAAGTGTTCACTACGACACGTGCGACAGTTTCAGCTACACTTACTTGAAGATAACCAACACGACATATCATACACCTACATTGGAAGTCTATGCATACCTGTGAATAACCATACAGTGGAAAAAACTTGAGAAACGCATAGACAGTGTAGATGTGACATCAGTGCGGGAACACTTAATATATCACATCATAATTTCACTATTTACATAGGTTCACTCTCATATTTAATTAACTACCTTTTTACATTTCCTCTGTGTGTGGGAATGGTCTTTCGCCATCATCCTTTTCACTTTCTACTAATCCTATTTGTGTATATATTTAACTAATAAACCGTTAGCCGCTTTGTTCGTTAATGTATCACTCGTGCTGTCTGTGGTAAGTATTTACATATAGGTAAAATCCTTAATTTAGAGGAGGTTGAGGGCTCTTTCTTTATCGAGATCTGAGGGCAGAAGGTAATGTCATAGGGAAACAGGAAACTCCGCATAATTTGTTAGAGAACACTATTTAGTAGACGGTATTCGCCTTCTCTTCTTCTTGTTCTTAACTCGAATAGGTCTCTGTCTTTCTTAACGAACCAATTTCTAGAGACCTTCCTGACACCATTCCATAGGCCATCCCCATAGACAACTACTGTTTTAGTTGCACACGATAGGATAATTACCGAGAAGCCTTTGAATAATAACCATGTTGCAATAATAAAAAATAACAAACAGTAATAAGTAAATATTACAGTTTGTCACAAAATTAACAGTGATACAACGTAAAAATATCTCCAAAGGATAAAATGTAGGGATAAAAAGAATGCGTAAGTTACTAGAAGGCATGATCGCCCACGCCGCGGGTCATCACCCGCCATGGAAATTAAATTGCTGAAACGGTTACCATTTGAACGGGATGAGAACGGCGGATCAAAAGGAAAAAAATATGACTGAAAAATTGCGTGAGACTAGCAAGGCTAAGGAGACGCAATTGGGGGGGGGGAAGAAAAAATTCTCGTCCCCAAATTGACACGAGGTACGGAAAGGGACGCTTATGGGATACCCAGCCATTTTGTAGATTTTATTTGAATTCAGCGGCAAAAAGTGACATTACAACGCAGATGCTTGAAATATTACAAAATTTAAAAAGTAACTTTTTCTTAATACTAATGTTAGGAATATAAAAATTAGCTGGCCGGATGGCCCATTTTGAGCAGTGAAATAATATGCTTTTATTTATACAGACGGATAGATAATAATGAAAACATTGACAAAAGACTGTGTTGTTTACATCAGCGAAAGACTTCATTGAATCAAACATGTCACTAATTTGCACAAAAATCGCGACCTTGAGACGCAAGTGTTCAAATCTAGTTAGAATGAAAGAGAAGGGACATTGGTGGGAGCTGTGGCTAAAAATAACTTTAAAGACAAAATTTGTAGAGGGGACGGATAGGTTGGTTCAAAAACCAAGTACGTTTTTTGTGAAAACGCAAGTAGAGACGGACGGACTAACAGATAAAAATCCATACTTGACTGAAGCATGACTGAAATGACTTTAGTGTAGGAAATTTGAATTTAAAAAAACACAAGGCATTGATTGGCCACAGACAATCATTTTATCAGCGCTCAGACGCGCTTTTTTTGCCATTCCTCAATAGTTGTCCAGTGATAGACACAGTAAATTTTAAGTGTGGTGATTTCCAATGAAGTAAATTGAAATAAGTTCAGGGACGCCATACTATAGCCAGCAGCTCAGCTGAGTTTTGCTAGCATTTCTGTGTTCTTTATTCATAATCTGGTAAGATTGAAATTATTTCTTTGTATATTTTAAATATTGTTTAATGTTTCGAGTGATTTGATACTGCCATATCGAGATCTAGCCTTACAACAAGTAAGGATTTGCTCTAGACCCCCCGCCCTAGTTCAGGGTCTAGGGACAAACAATATATATAAACTCCAGCAAGGATTAGTGAGGACAGATCAAGTGTTTAGATCAGTGGAACATATCACATACCCTATCCTATGGCAACGAGGTAATAAACATATGTCGGAATATGTAGTCTGGGAGAACTTATCCTATGTGAAACCAACTTGGTAAGATGTGTTGTATGGTCAGAGAGATCTGACCCTGTCTAAATGGTGTTATTGTAAATTGTTACGTGTAGAAGTGGCTCCTTAGGTAAGGTTCTGAACCTAAACCAATACTTTATTTCAGAGCTGTGAGTTTTTTATGTTGACACCAAAAGGTGGTGTCAAATGCTGGGTAAATAATTGACAGTGAGGACCCGTGCAGTGTCGCATCTCGGCAGAACAGCCTTGTATTGCCCCCAAGCACGGAGAGGTTGGGCCACCCGATATATTGCCCCCAAGCACGGAGAGGTGGGGCCACCAGATTCCAGCACCAGAACTACTCTTTCAAAGTTACGTAAGCAGGCTGGTCTGCTGGATTTACACCAACTTCATAGACATAGCACCCAAAGTGAATTACTACTAAAACATCCCATTTCCTTCCATCATTAATGGACAATGTTTGGTAGGCTTAGACAGGGAGGGATGAAGCCACCCCAACAGCACATCTATTCATCGTTCTCCCAGGGAAAATAAAATTATGAACTGTAGAAATATTAACAAATCGTGAAAATTATATACGTACACACCTTTTATTTATCATGCCATTTATTCATGCCATTCACTCATAAATTCCAAAATCTTTCATATGTTCTGGCCAAAATAAAACCTTGGTTCAGAACAAATAAATTTAAAAAAAGATTTACTTTCTAAAATTTCACCAGCTGAATTTAGTTCATTGTGTTCTAAATTTTATTGATAATATTATATTATTTAATATCTGTATGTGTGTGTTTGTATATGTCAATACAACACCTTACATTCAGTACCCTAGATTTTAACGTAGCCACATTCATTAGAAAAAAAAAGATAGGTGTGAGGTCGTAGTGGTAGCAAGAAAGGCCTTCTGAAAATTCACAGCTACATTTTATCTCAGGAGCCTTCACAGCTGACCTCATACATCACACTTAGTAATATCACCATCATACAATACCATCAAAACCACTACATATATTGGGGGCTCGTCCGTGATAATTAGCATAAACAGCAATATAAGGATCTCCTGGTGGGAGAAATAAAATTAGGGGAACAAAATTGTAAAATTCCCTTAAAATTAAAAGTGTCCCTTTAAATTAAAAGGGCAATTAGAAGTTGGTGAATCTTCACAGCCAGTGTTAGTTAATTAATTAATTAGAATTATTTTAGTCTAGAATAATTATAAGTACTTTAGGGGTTGGAAATTTTACTTTGCTTATTGCTAGATTTGTTTAGAAAGTATGGCGGAGCTGGCAAAATTTAGATCAGCTGCTGTGCTGACCGCAAAGGAGATGGGAATGGATGGTCAGATTTTAATTCAATACGTAACGGCTGAATGTGATAAATATATTGAACGGGAAGAAAGAAGATTAGAAAAAGGGCTGAAAGAAAATTAGAGTCTGAAGGTTGGCAGAAGAAAAGGGTTAGAGGCAGAGACTAAGAGGCTGCAGATTGAGGCAGAAGAAAAACGACAGCAAAGGGAGGCAGAAGAAAAAAGATTGACTGCCGAAAGGGAGGCAGAAGATAAAAAGGCAGAAATTGACTGAAAAAAATTCACAGCGAAAGGGAGGCAGAATACATAAAGTAATATCACCATCATACAATGCCATCAAAAGGGAAGGCAGAAGATAGAAGGTTGCAAAGGGAGCACGAATTACGACTAAGGGAGCTGGAATTACAAGGTCAGGCTCCTGAAAATGGTGCCAGCCCTTTTGCCTCAGATGCTACGCCCAGTCTGGGAGCCTCAAACTCAGCTATGGGGTTTCATTTAGACCATTTTGTTGAAAAAGACGATGACATAGAGGGGTACCTAGGACGTTTTGAGTTATTAGCTACTACATATGGGTTAGAGAGAGAGAGGTGGAGTTTAAAGCTATCACAGGGACTGAGAGGTACTTCTTATGAAGTCTTTGCTAAAATGAACAGGGAAGACCAAGACAATTATGACATGTTAAAGCAGGCTTTGTTATTAAGGTACGAGAAGAATGGTGAATTTTATCGTAAGAAATTTAGAAATGCCAAACTGTTGTCTGGGGAGACATACCACCAATTCTCTGCTAGACTGGAAACCTATTTGGAGAAATGGACGGCTCTGGGGAAGACCCAAGATCTTAAAGAAATGATCATGATTGAGCAATTGAGAGAGTCCATGGCTCCAGACATGAGAAAATTTCTCATGGAACAAGGTGCAGAGAAGTTGGGGGAAATTTTAAATGTTGCTGAGAGGTATCAGGCAGCTCAGGCAGAGGTAAGTGGTGCTAAAAAGAAGCACATAGACAATTTTAAAGCTCCACAGCAATTTATTAAATTTGATAATAGAGAGCAGGGAAATAAAGGTAGGACAAACTTTGAGCGGCCAAGAAATGACTATCGCGACAGAAACTCACAGTTCAATGACCAAAAGTTCAATGAAAGAAAACCGTTGAACCAAGGAAAAAAGATGGTGTAAATGGTGCAAGAAGGATAACCATAACACCGAATTTTGTAGAAGGAAACCTTCAAACATTGCTGCAATGAAGTCGGGGACGCAAAGATTAAAGGTTAATCCTAATGGACAACAGGAACCTTATCACCCCCAGTTTGTGAGGATGTTATTTGTAATGGGGTCACCATAAGGTGCCTTTATGATACAGGTTTGGATTATGATTCAGTTGTGAAGTCTAGCCTAGTGGACCCAAGTCAGTATACCACAGAAACAGTGGAAATACAAGGGGCGACTAAGGACATACCACTCATGACACTTCCCATCGCAAGGGTAACGGTGAAAACTCGCTATGTGGAAGGAGAAATCAGAGCAGCAGTGATAGATGAACCAATCTACCCTCTGATATTGGGGTGTAGATACGTCTTCTTGGGGAATCCCGAGAAACCTGTGATCATGGCGACAGTGCAGACCAAGTCACAGAAGAAGGAGGAAGAAGGTGAACCTATAAATGCTCATCCAGAGGAGATGAGGAAGGCGCAGGCTGAGGATAGGACACTCAAGCCATGTTTTAAAAAATTGCCCAAATGCCACACACCTCCGAGCAAGGGGGAATATTTCATGAAGAACAAACTATTATACAGGAAGACAGGAACTAGATCCACTGGTCACGGACAGTTAGTTCTTCCCAAGATATATAGGGCAAACTTAATAAGGAGCTTACATGTTGGAAAAGATGGTGACCATGAGAAAGTCGGTACCATCTGCCAAAAGATTGCTCGAAAATACTATTGGCCCGACGTAAATGTCGATGTTGAAAACTTTGTAGAAGCATGTGGCGTATTTCATGAGGGAACAACCCCAAAGGGAAAATATGTGCAGGACCTAGAAACGCCACGGGGCAACTTTAGGCCTGAAAGGAAAACTTATTATACTTGGATAGACAAAGTGGAATGGGAGCCCCCTTTTCACACCCAGTCTTCACTTGAATGGATTAACATGGCCACTATGCGAAGAGTACAAAGAAGAAATTTTACCCAGGGGATAAGATGACAATCCTCGGTCAGACTTATATAAACTGGAAGAACAGACAAGAGAGCGAAGATCTCTCATAAGCAATCTAAAGTGGGGAGACAAACCCCAGAAAAAAATTGGTAGTGGTCGATTTGTGAGTGATGATTCTAGGAAGAAAAGTCCTCATTATAAAGCTTCTAATGGACGGGACCCGATGGGTTCCATGAAAAATAAGTATGATAAATTAAAGATCCAGATGTAACTTTATTAAGGACCTGGACAGATGAGAAGGCGGAAGAGACTGTTACCTCATCGTATCAATATGTGAACGAACTGACCACTCGTTTGAAAGCTGGATGGAAACTGGCAAATGATAATTTGAAACAAGCCAGGAAGAAACATGCAGCATATTTTAATAGGAAGGCAAAGGACAGAGAACTAGCTGTGGGAGAGAAGGTGCTGCTTCTACTACCCGGAAGCCAGAATAAATTACAAATTGGTTGGCAAGGTCCATATACGGTTCTAGAGAAGGTGTCTAGAACAAACTATAAAATTGACAAAAAGGGGAAGGAGAAAGTTTATCATGTAAACTTGTTAAAGAAGTATCTGGACAGACCACTCCAGGAAAGCACCCCCTTATTGACCTTGGCTATTGCAACCCAGATGCAAAAGGAACCACTCACCTCACATGAATACCCATTACATCCTTGTGAAACAGCAGCACAGGTAAAAGTCAGTAAGCACCTGACTAAAAACCAGAGGGAGAGAGTTCAACAGGTTCTGGAGGAACATACAGATGTATTAACAGATAAACCAGGCCATACAAATTTGCTACAGTATGACATGAACTGGTAGACTCAAACCCAATCTGTATGAGAGCCTATTCTATTCCGTTCGCGAAGGAGAAGGCATTGAAGGAAGAAATAGATTATTTGTTGAAGGAGGGGATTATTTCGCACAGTGAATCATCTTTTAGTTCTAGTGTCGTTTTGTTGAGAAAACCGTCTGGGGAACACAGACTGTGCATAGATTACAGGAAACTGAATGCTGTCACAGAAGGACAAGTGGATCCATTACCAGACACACAACAGTTATTTGCCAGACTGAACAAGGCAAAATACTTTTCAAAGGTGGATCTTAGTAAAGGCTATTACCAGATCCCAGTGAAGCCTGAAGTGAGACCTTATTTGGCTTTTAGCACTTCGGATGGACATTATGAATTCAATATGCTACCATTCGGACTGAAAAATGCTCCGAGTGTGTTTTCAAGGATGATGCGCAAATTGTTGGATCCCCTGAATAACCCATGTATCACGAATTTCATGGATGATATTCTCGTCGCCACAGAGACATTTGAAGAACACATTGAAGCTCTAGAGATGTTATTTAATAGACTTCGGGAGGCGAACTTAACTGCTAGGCCAACAAAATGTTGTATTGGATGCAAAGAGTTGGAATTCTTGGGGCACACTGTATATCAGGGTAATATGACCCCTGATCCTAAGAATTTGGAAAAAACTGCAGAGAGCACCTAGGCCACAAACAAAAAAGGACGTGCGATCATTCGTGTCGTTATGCGGATTTTATCAGAAATACATCAAAAATTTAACGCTATTTGTGCTCCTCTGACTGATCTGACTCGCAAGGGACTTCCAGATAAAATTATTTGGACTGCACAATGTGAACTAGCGTTCCAAGAGTTAAAGGAAAAACTCACTAGCAAGCCTATTCTCAAACTGCCTGATTTGACACAGGACTTTGTCTTAAGAACCGATGCAAGTAATGTAGGACTCGGAGGGGCTTTGTTGCAAAGATCATCTTCACCTGATGGGAAACTGAAACCAGTCGCTTATGCAAGCCGCAAATTGAATAAGGCGGAACAAGGATACTCCACAAGCGAAAAAGAATGTTTAGCGTTAATCTGGGCAATAAAGAAGTTTCAAATCTATCTGTATGGTAGGACTTTTGTGGTCGAGACGGATCATCAGCCTCTCGTATTCTTTTCTCAGGCTAAGCATGAAAACGCAAGATTGCTGAGGTGGTCTTTATTGCTTCAACCTTATCAGTTTAGTATCCAATATATCCCAGGCAAATTGAATGTCGGTGCAGATTTCCTCAGTCGGCACCCCTGTGATCAAAATTAGAGTAATGGCAGACGTGAGGAGAGATTTTATCTATGTGTATCACTGGTTTTAGAACTTGCCGTAGGCATGTTTTCAAGTGGGGAGATGTGTCACAAAATTAACAGTGATACAACGTAAAAATATCTCCAAAGGATAAAATGTAGGGATAAAAAGAATGCGTAAGTTACTAGAAGGCATGATCGCCCACGCCGCGGGTCATCACCCGCCATGGAAATTAAATTGCTGAAAACGGTTACCATTTGAACGGGATGAGAACGGCGGATCAAAAGGAAAAAAATATGACTGAAAAATTGCGTGGGTGACTTAGCAAGGCTAAGGAGACGCAATTGGGGGGGGAGGGGGAGGGGGGGGGGGGGGGGGGGGGGGGGGGGGGGGGGGAGGAGGGGAAAGGAAAAATTCTCGTCCCCAAATTGACACGAGGTACGGAAAGGGACGCTTATGCGATACCAAGCCTTTTATTTGATATTCAGCGGCAATAAGGCATTACTACGCAAGATGCTTGAAATATTTACAAATAATTTAAAAAAGTAACTTTTTCTTAATTTACTAAAGTTAGGAATATAAAAATTAGCTGGCCGGATGGCCCATTTTGAGCAGTGAAATAATATGCTTTTATTTATACAGACGGATAGATAATAATGAAGACATTGACAAAAGACTGTGTAGTTCACATCAGCGAAAGACTGCATTGAATCAAACATGTCAATTTTAATTTGCACCAAAAATCGCGACCATGAGACGCAAGTGTTCAAATATAGTTAGAATGAAAGAGCCGGGCCCTTGGTGGGAGCTGTGGCTAAAAATAACTTTAAAGACAAAATTTGTAGAGGGGACGGATAGGTTGGTTCAAAAACCAAGTACGTTTTTTGTGAAAACGCAAGTAGAGACGGACGGACTAACAGATAAAAATCCATACTTGACTGAAGCATGACTGAAATGACTTTAGTGTAGGAAATTTGAATTTAAAAAAACACAAGGCATTGATTGGCCACAGATAATCATATTATCAGCGCTCAGACGAGCTTTTTTGCCATTCCTCAATAGTTGTCCAGTGATAGACACAGTAAATTTTAAGTGTGGTGATTTCCAATGAAGTAAATTGAAATAAGTTCAGGGACGCCATACTATAGCCAGCAGCTCAGCTGAGTTTTGCTAGCATTTCTGTGTTCTTTATTCATAATCTGGTAAGATTGAAATTATTTCTTTGTATATTTTAAATATTGTTTAATGTTTCGAGTGATTTGATACTGCCATATCGAAATCTAGCCTTACAACAAGTAAGGATTGCTCTAGACCCCCGCCCTAGTTCAGGGTCTAGGGACAAACAATATATATAAACTCCAGCAAGGATTAGGAAGGACAGATCAAGTGTTGAGATCAGTGGAACATATCACCTATCCTATCCTAGTGCAAGAAGCTAATAAACATATTTCGGAATATGTAGTCTGGGAGAACTTATCCTATGTGAAACCAACTTGGTAAGATGTGTTGTATGGTCAGAGAGATCTGACCCTGTCTAAATGGTGTTATTGTAAATTGTTACGTGTAGAAGTGGCTCCTTAGGTAAGGTTCTGAACCTAAACCAATACTTTATTTCAGAGCTGTGAGTTTTTTATGTTGACACCAAAAGGTGGTGTCAAATGCTGGGTAAATAATTGACAGTGAGGACCCGTGCAGTGTCGCATCTCGGCAGAACAGCCTTGTATTGCCCCCAAGCACGGGGAGGTGGGGCCACCCGATATATTGCCCCCAAGCACGGAGAGGTGGGGCCACCAGATTCCAGCACCAGAACTACTCTTTCAAAGTTACGTAAGCAGGCTGGTCTGCTGGATTTACACCAACTTCATAGACATAGCACCCAAAGTGAATTACTACTAAAACATCCCATTTCCTTCCATCATTAATGGACAATGTTTGGTAGGCTTAGACAGGGAGGGATGAAGCCACCCCAACAGCACATCTATTCATCGTTCTCCCAGGGAAAATAAAATTATGAACTGTAGAAATATTAACAAATCGTGAAAATTATATACGTACACACCTTTTATTTATCATGCCATTTATTCATGCCATTCACTCATAAATTCCAAAATCTTTCATATGTTCTGGCCAAAATAAAACCTTGGTTCAGAACAAATAAATTTAAAAAAGATTTACTTTCTAAAATTTCACCAGCTGAATTTAGTTCATTGTGTTCTAAATTTTATTGATAATATTATATTATTTAATATCTGTGTGTGTGTGTTGGTATATGTCAATACAACACATTACATTCAGTACCCTAGATTTTAACGTAGCCACATTCATTAGAACAAAAGATAGGTGTGAGGTCGTAGTGGTAGCAAGAAAGGCCTTCTGAAAATTCACAGCTACATTTTATCTCAGGAGCCTTCACAGCTGACCTCATACATCACACTTAGTAATATCACCATCATACAATACCATCAAAACCACTACACAGTTCCAGTGATAAATACTGTACAGTATAGTGTATGTTATTTTTTAAACTAAATAATAATAGAGTTGTTTTTTTTTAAATATGTCCTCTAACTAAGAGTTCTCATTCCCGTGTATCAGTAACTGAGCAAAGAATGGTAACGCTGTTGTCTGCTACAAGACAGTGGACGTAAATTCAGTAAACTGGGACGATGAAAATCGCACCAAGTGGCGAGACTCCCTACGGTGTCACCTCAGATTCGGCGAAAAGAAGCTCTCACAACAAGCAGACGAGAAAGAAGCTCTCACAACAAGCAGACGAGAAAGACGCTCTCACAAGAAGCAGACGAGAAAGAAGCTCTCACTACAAGCAGAAGAGAAAGGAACATGTCGAAAGCACCACCACGAATAAAATAAAAAAGAGCTGAGGGCTATCGCTTCATGGTCACATTATCATAGTCAGTTATGACTTAAGGCGGCTACTAAGTCTAAGACTACGAATCTACTACGCATCTCGTAAAAGGCTAATAAGTAAGATTAGATGTTGGAACCGGCTGCCCCATCCTGTACACAGTTTAAGCCACACAAATGTCAACAACCAAATATGGATAATTAGACTAAGGAAAATAAAACTCAGCCATCCAAGACAGAAGGAGGTCCTCTGGTAGAGAGGTACATGACAAAACCCAGAGAAAAACGAAGTGAGTCCGGGCTGCGAACTCTTCTGTTTTTCTTCTATGAAATTCTCCAGATAACGCTCCTGGAATGTTCTGACATTGAACGAACAGTGAAAAACTACCCATAATACAGCAGAAATAAGGGAATACAAGACTGATATCCTGAGATTATGAAAAACAATGTGAAATGGAGTAGACAGAAAGAAACTGATCACACGAGAAATTGTGCTGTCCTCAGGTCATGAAGGAAAAAGCCCACAAATCGTAGTAATGGTTGGCTCTAATGATGTCAAGGGAAGCATATAAAACACTTAAAGAATTGGAAGCATAAAGAGGAAAAAAAAAGATTTTACAATTTTGACGGGTGACGTAAATATAAAGATAGGAACTGATTACATCAGCTTTGATGAAATCATGGCTAACACGGACTTCGGTCAAGGAACGAAAATGAAAATGGAGAACTATTCACACACTTCAGTGCCTCAGATCAACTGACTATAAGAGAATCAGTTTCAACATTAAAGAATATATAAAGTATCAAGGATATCACCAGAACAACAATAGGCCACAGAACAACAATCAGAATGATCATATATATGTATATATATATGCATTAAAAAGAAACTTAGATTTTCATTGCATGACGTAAAGATATGAAGAGAAGTAGATGTGACATCAGATCACCATCTTCTGTTAGCCAAAATAAAGATAAAACTCAAAATATGTACAACAAGACATAGCTACGAACAACAGTTTAATGTTGGACATCTAAGAAATGAAGAAACAAGAGACACATTTACGGTAACAAGATCAAACAAATACCACGTGCTCCAACAGCTGGATTACGTAGCAAAAACAGGAGACCATCGGCACTAAATAAAAAAAATATATGAAATGAGACTTTTGTAGAAGTACTGAGGAAAAGATAATACGTACCTGCAGGAAGCATGGGTAACTAAAAAACCAGCAACAAGATAAAGTATAGACAAAAAGAAACAAACAAGAAAACAGATTTAAAAGGAAGTAAAACCAGAAGTTACAACGTCAAGTCTCATGAAGAGAACATAGATACAAACCAAGAGGTAAGAATAAAAATCAGAAGAGACAAGAAGAAATAAACTGATGAGTTGGCAAGACAGACAGGGGAAGCTGCAGCGAAAGAAAATATGACAGACCTGTAACCCAGCACAAGGAAGGACAAAATGTAAATTCGAGCAAGCAAATGAGTTCATCAACGACAAAAATTGTTTTTTTAATTTGTTAATTGCCTCGTTTTGGGGAGGCGCGTCCCGTTCAACCTAGCCGGTTATATTAGGGCGCATGTCCAAATATAAAAAACCTTTAGGTCTGGAGAATTGTTACTTACGACAAGAATGGAAAATTGGTTAGTGATATAAAAGAACTAATGGAGAGATGGAAAGAATATATTGATGGATGTTTCAACAGACCAGCTCCATAAAAAACACTCAGACATCCAGCCCGCAGAAGAGAATGTTTAGTTGTGAAGAACTTACTAAGGATGAAACAAAGAAAGCCATAAAGCTCCCACAAAATAGAAAAAGCGGCTGGCTCAGCAGAGGCCATCAAAGCAGATATTGACACGTCTACGGAGATGTTATAAAAATTACTTATTAAAATCTGGGAGAGAGAAAAAATACCAGCAGAATGGTGTGATGGCTATCCTGGTCAAGTTGTCTAAGAAGTAAATTTACAAGTGTGAACAAATTACAAAAAAAAAATCGTGTTACTATAAGTGCCAGAGAAACCTTTAAGCAGGATCATCCTTGAGAGATCAAAAGGGTCCATCGATAGACTGCTGAGAGATCAATATGCACGTTTTCGAGAATTTAGATCCTTACTGACCAGATAGCCACTTTGCAAATATTAGTTGAGTATACGTTTAGATTTGAACTCACATCTTTTACATTAGAATTGTGAACTATGAAAATGCATTCCATACTGAAGACAGAACATCACTTTGGAAATTGATAAGGCATTAGAAAGTCCTCTAGAAGATCATTAACTCAATAAAGAAAGCAAATGAATACATTACATGAAGAGTTGTTTATTTGAAGGATAAATTACATAATCTGTTGAGATAAGAACGTTGGTGCAACTAGGATGTCTCTTATCACTATTTCACTTCCTACTGGCTATAGGTTGGGTAATGAAAACGTCGACTTCAGCCAACAGAAATGACATTCAGTGGACTCTTGACTAAACAGTTTGTGGTAAAGTGGAATGTTATAAATATTTATAGGGGACTTAGTGTACTGACTGAGATCAGCTGTGAAGGTATCTGTATCTAATAAGTGTGGTGTATTACAGATGACCTTACTTGCTACCACATTTATACCTCAGTCAGAATTATTCTGGAATATTGTGATGACTACGTTAAATGTCTAGGGTTATGAAAATGATGAAGTGTAAGTCACAACAACAACAGACAGATAAACAATTTAATTTATTCTACAACACTTTACAACTCTGTGACACTCACACACATATAACACTCTATAAGAGTATCTTAAATGAGTCAAGTGATTAAGTTTAAAAATATATGTATTAATTCTTGTCAATAATGGATATCCTGATTCAACTACACAGTGAACCAGGAATCACAATCAAATGTAATTACAAGTATTATTTACACAGTTTATATATATGAACTTTGTATTGACATAGTTTATTATTATTATTCTATGTGTGTAATTTGTGCAGTAGTAATATGAGGTAATACTGGTTTTGTTCAAGCTTGGTTGTTGTTTTTCATCATGACTTCAAGTGTTTGATTATCGGGGAAATAGTATTGGGAAACTTTCACAGTTCCTGTCATTTGAACCAATTAATTGTTCCTCTGTGGTTAACAAAATGTCAATTTTTGAGGGGGCACATAATGTTGAGCTACTCTGGCCACAGAAGCTTATCTTTCGTGATGGCGGCAGGAAAAGACTCCTCTGCTCGATTGCTTCACTGTGTTCTGGAGACACCTCACTGGTCGCTATCTGGACCCAGGAGTATGCTGTCAGCCTCTGGATTCAGCAAAACCCAGACCAGGTGCTGCTTCAATAACTAGGACCACAGTCCCTGAAACAAGAAGGTTGTACCTCCTACTTCAGATCTAATTTATAATCTATTTCTACACTGAACACAATACAGAACAAACACTGAGTTCAGAGCGGTAGGCCAACTGCTATCTTCATCTGAAACAATTTACACCAGTATTCTCCTCCTAAATGGTTACTACGCCTCTGCAATTCCAGCCTTAGTTCCTTCTAGTCAATAAGATAGGTGTCAGTGTACTGTTTGGCAATTCCATGCAGTTTTACTTTTCTCCGACACCTCCTGTTCAGGTTGGAGCAATATTTAGGCCTTGCCTCATGTTTGCCACTGAACCACACACATATACAGGCATAAATTATCAATTTACATTCAATTTTCATTAAAAAGATATCGAATATATCAAGCTTCAATTCATGGAAATAATACACAGATACGTTGACTGGCGATGAATAATGGCACAAATTCCGATCTGCCTCTGTCCCAGACTTTTATTTAGAAAAATATGATCTGGCTCTCAACGCACTGTTTCTTAGTAAGTTTATTTTAACATGTGGCACTGAACTGACGCTCCTAATTGCCTATATTGGCGGGTCTAACCAATCGGGCCATGTTTACACAGCTTTTCAAAAAAAAGTACTCCTACTCACGTTTCCCTAACAACAAAGAATTTGTATTTGTAGCCCGACTAATCGTGTTTAGCCTTACATTTATTTCTATCCAATCAAATAGGATTTTACATGGTGGCCCATTTCCCGTAAAATGGTGGTTTCAAAACCTGCCACTGCGCAATTCTGATTTTGGTGTTGTCTGACAGCACCACCATTTTATTTTGGCTATAATTTGTTAATTCCTAGACTATTTGCGTAACGTTTAACATATTCTTTGTCAGCAAGTCCTAAGGAACCCAATTATATAAATTTAAGGGAGCTAGGTGGCTGCGTTCAAAATTTGCATTTTCTTCTACCTCCTGTTCACTTCGATACGATGTGGTGTCTGGGTACTGTAAGGCTTTCAAACGTAAACCAGTATAATGTCATGTTTCCCAATAAGCATTTTTCAGGTTTTTAAACCTAACTCTCGTATGGGTAGTGTTTGTTTTTATCACTGTCCATTTGAAAAAAAGTATTGCTTCTGGCCTTTCGCTTGGGGAGGGTGGCATTAATTGTATATCGCGAGACGCGAGTTAGGGTGGCATGCGTTCCTGCTTTCAGCCCTCACTCTCTCTTTCTATCCTAAGTCCATCTGTCCTTTCGTTTATGTTAACATAGTGTAATTAATGCTAGTATTAATTTAGGTCATTAATCAGCTTGCGTATCTCAAGGTTTTCTTAGAAATGCAGTACACGTTTTATTGTAGAAAGCGTGTAGTGATGCAGTAGGCTTTACTATCAACGTGAAACGTTACAATTTGCAGACGAAGTAGAAAACAAGGGTTTTTATTGTTCAACTAGCATGACGTTCTATTAACACAGGCGTACGCTATTGGAAAGCACGGGTCTTTAACCATTTCTCTTTCCTTTTATTGAATTTATGTGTTAGGCTTTACATTTACCTTTTAATTTATATACGTGGATTTAGAATGTTTCACGACAAATTCTCCCCTCTTAAAACAGACGTTATATGTCAGTCTATAATTCTATATACACATAGAGAAATTTATTATTATTTCTGGGGCTTACGGTGATTCTCATCACACGGATGGCGGCTTAAAAAATCCGCTCCCAGATTTTTCTTTCCAGATATATACTCTATGCAAAACTCAAATGGCTGCATCAGTAATGACCAACGGAGTAATCTGGAATTTTCATGTCTAGCCTGCGCTAGAAACGACAAGGGTTTGTGATCCGTTTGCAACTTAAATGCCTTCCCATACAGATAAATATTGAATTTCTTTATCGCCCATATTACTGCAAGACATTCTTTTTCGCTAGTTGAGTAATTGGTTTCAGCTTTATTCAACTTTCTGCTAGCATATGCCACTGGGCTTAATTCCCCATCCAATGCATCTGATTTCTGTAGCAATGTCGCACCTAACCCAATATTACTGGCATCCGTCCTTACAATGAATTCTTGACTTAAGTCAGGTAATTTCAAAATAGGTTTGCTTGTGAGCTTTTCCTTCAATTCCTGGTAAGCTAATTCACATTGTGGTGTCCATGTAATTCGATCTGGATTTCCTTTACGGGTCAAATCAGTTAACGGTGCACATATGGAATTAAAGTTTTTGATATACTTTTGGTAGAAACCACATAATGAGACAAAGGATCTCACGCCTTTCTTGGTTTGTGGTCTCGGGGCTTTCTTTGGTTTCTCTAAATTCTTGGGGTTAGGGGTAATGTTTCCCTGATGGACTGTGTGTCCCAAGAATTCTAATTCTTTACATCCAACGCAACATTTGGTTGGTCGGGCTGTTAAATTCGCTTCTCTAAGTCGATTAAACAGCATGTTCAGAGAGTCAATGTGTTCCTCAAATGTTTCTGTTGCTATAAGGATATCATCCATGAAATTTGTGATGCATGGGTTATTCAGAGGGTCCAATAATTTTCTCATCATTCTAGAGAAGACACTAGGCGCATTCTTCAATCCAAATGGCAATCTGTTAAACTCATAGTGTCCCTCTGAGGTACTAAAAGCTAGGTATGGTCTAACCTCAGGCTTTACTGGAATCTGATAGTATCCTTTACTCAGATCCACTTTTGAGAAATATTTAGCTTTATTTAGCCTGGCAAACAACTGATTTGTATCCGGCAATGGATCCACCTGTCCTTCTGTAATAGCATTCAGTCTCCTGTAATCTATACAGAGTCTATGTTCTCCAGAGGGTTTCCTTAAGAGTACAACACTGGAACTATACGAAGATTCACTGTGTGAAATAATTCCTTCCTTCAACAAATAGTCTATCTCTTCCTTCAAAGCTTTCTCCTTAGCAAAAGGAATCGAATAGGGTTTCATACAGACAGGTGTGGGGTCTATCAGTTTCATATCATATTCCAATAAGTTTGTATGCCCCGGTCGGTCCGTTAACACCTCTGTATGATTATCTAGAACCTGTTGCACTCTCTCTTTCTGATTTTTCGTTAAATGTGTACTGATTTTCACCTGTGCCGCTGTCTCACAGGGGTGTAATGGATATTCAAATGATGAAAGTGATTCCTTTTTCATCTCCATTGCAATGGACAAGGTCAACAAGTGTGTCTCTTCCTGATTTTCTCTTTCCAAATATTTCTTCAGGAGATTCACATGATAGATTTTTTTCTTTCCCCTTCTTATCTATCTTATAATTTGTTCTAGACACCTTCTCTAGAACTGTATATGGACCTTGCCATCCAATTTGTAACTTATTCTGACTACCGGGGAGAAGAAGCAGTACCTTCTCTCCCACAGCCAAATCTCTGTCTTTAGCCTTCCTGTTGAAATAGGCAGCATGTTTCTTCCTGGCTTGTCTCAAATTTTCATTGGCAAGTTTCCAGCCAGTTTTTAAACGAGTGGTCAGCTCATTCACATATTGGTATGAGGATGTAATATTTTCCTCTGCCTTTTCATCAGTCCACGTTCTTAACAGCGTTACATATGGACCTTTAATTTTGTGGACCTATTTGTCCATGCACCGGTATGGTCTTTTCCACTCGAAGCGCTATAGTGATGATTTTTCCTCCCAGAATTATCATTCACAAAACGACCGCTACCAATTCTTTTCTTGGGGCTTTCTCCCCACTTAGAATTCTTGACGAGAGATTTCCTCTCTACATCTTCTTCCTCCAGTTTGTTTAAGTCCGATTGAGGGATTTTCGGCTTATCCTGGGGTAAGACATCTTTTTGCACTCTCTGCATAGTGGCCATTGTAAAACAGTTAATTGAAGCTTGTCCGTGAAAAGCGGCTTCCCATTCCATTTGGTCCACTTTATCAAATTTATATTTCTTTCTATTGTCAGGCCTACTTTTGACCCGTGGCGTGTGGAGGTCCTGATCAATGTTCCCACTTGTGGGTGTTCCCTCATGTGCTATGCTACACCTCTCTACAAAATTCTCAATGTCCCACCTTGCCTTGGGCCAATAATAATTGTGAGCCACCTTTTGGATGATGGTACCTATCTTCTCATGGTCCCCATCTTGTTTCACATGTAGGCTCCTTATTAAGTCTGTCCTATATCTCTTTGGAAGAACCAACTGTCCGTGACCATGGGATCTAGTTCCGGCCTTCCTGTAAATCAACTTGTTTTTCATGTAAAAATCTCCCTTTCCTGGAGTTGTATGACAAGTTGACAATTTCCTGAAACAAGGCTTGAGGGTCTTATCCCTAGCCTGTGCCTTCCTCAATTCTTCTGGAGTGGTATCCAACATAATATCCTCCTCCTGTCTTGAGGTCGACCTGACCTGAAGGATGGCCATAACTATAGGGTTCCTTCTGCAATGGACAGTGTCATGATTGTTCATCTTAAAATTTTTACACCATCTCTTTCCTTGGTTGAAAGATTTTCTTTCATCATATTTCCTTTCATCGAATTGTGGGGTTTTATTTTTATTGTCATACCGTGGCCTATCAAACTGGTGCTTACCTTTGTTTTGATCTCTAGGATCAAATTTATTAAAGTTCTGTGGTGCCTTAAAATTATCTACCTGTTTCTTTTTATTACCTGATACCTCTGCTTGAGCTGCTTGATACCTTTCAGCAACATTTAGCAACTCACCCAGCCTCTCTGCACCTTGTTCCATGAGAAACTTTCTCAGGTCTGGAGCCATGGACTCTCTTAATTGCTCCATAAGGATCATTTCCTTAAGATCTTGTGTTTTCCCCAGAGAAGTCCATTTCTCCAAGTATGTCTCTATCCGTGCAGAGAACTGGTGATAGGTTTCACCTGACAGTAGTTTAGCATTCCTAAATTTTTTTCTATAAAGTTCTGCGTTCTTTTCATATCTTAACAAAAGAGCCTGCTTTAGCATGTCATAATTTTCTTGATCACCTCTGCTCATTTTGGCAAAAACTTCATAAGCTGCCCCACGAAGCCCTTGAGATAACTTTAAGCTCCACCTTTCTCTCTCTAACCCATACGTGGTAGCTAATAGTTCATATCTATTTAGATAGCTCTCAATATCATCGTCTTTCTCAACAAAATGATCTAAATGAAAGTTCATAGCTGAGGTTGAGGCTCCCTGACTAGCAGTAGTATCGGAGGCAAAGGGACTGGCACCATTTTCAGGAGCATGGCCTTGAAACTCAAACTCCCTTAGTCGTAACTCATGTTCCCTTTGTAATCTTTTATCTTCTGCTTCCCTTTCTGCAGCTAATCGCTTGTCTTCCCTTTCTGCAGCTAAGCGCTTGTCTTCTCTTTCTGCAGCCAATCTTTTTTCCTCTCTTTCTGCCTCCAATGCTTTAGCCTCTTTGTCAGCCTCAGTCTGCAACCTCTTAGCCTCAGCCTCAATCTGCAGCCTCTTTATTTCTTTTTCAGCCTCTAACTTTCTTTCAGCCTCTTTTTCTAATCTTCTTTCTTCCCGTTCAATATATTTGTCACATTCAGCAGTGACATAAGCAATCATAATTTGCCCGTCCATTCCTAACTCTTTAGCAGTCTGCACAGCAGCAGATCGAAATTTGGCCAGGTCCGCCATTTTCTAACAGGTAAATGTAAACAATGTCTAACTTAACAATACAATTTCTAACTAAATATAGAATGACAACCACAGGCACTGAGAGCTCAACGTTATTTATTTTCACCCAAGGATACCTTTTTAATTTTTATTATTCCCTGAAGTGAATTACCCACAATATTTATAACAGGGAAAGATTCAAAATCCCGGACAGGACCCCAATATATGTGGTAAAGTGGAATGTTATAAATATTTATAGGGGACTTAGTGTACTGACTGAGATCAGCTGTGAAGGTATCTGTATCTAATAAGTGTGGTGTATTACAGATGACCTTACTTGCTACCACATTTATACCTCAGTCAGAATTATTCTGGAATATTGTGATGACTACGTTAAATGTCTAGGGTTATGAAAATGATGAAGTGTAAGTCACAACAACAACAGACAGATAAACAATTTAATTTATTCTACAGCACTTTACAACTCTGTGACACTCACACACATATAACACTCTATAAGACTATCTTAAATGAGTCAAGTGATTAAGTTTAAAAATATATGTATTAATTCTTGTCAATAATGGATATCCTGATTCAACTACACAGTGAACCAGGAATCACAATCAAATGTAATTACAAGTATTATTTACACAGTTTATATATATGAACTTTGTAGTGACATAGTTTATTATTATTATTCTATGTGTGTAATTTGTGCAGTAGTAATATGAGGTAATACTGGTTTTGTTCAAGCTTGGTTGTTTTTTTTTTCATCATGACTTCAAGTGTTTGATTATCGGGGAAATAGTATTGGGAAACTTTCACAGTTCCTGTCATTTGAACCAATTAATTGTCCCTCTGTGGTTAACAAAATGTCAATTTTTTGAGGGGGCACATAATGTTGAGCTACTCTGGCCACAGAAGCTTATCTTTCGTGATGGCGGCAGGAAAAGACTCCTCTGCTCAATTGCTTCACTGTGTTCTGGAGACACCTCACTGGTCGCTATCTGGACCCAGGAGTATGCTGTCAGCCTCTGGATTCAGCAAAACCCAGACCAGGTGCTGCTTCAATAACTAGGACCACAGTCCCTGAAACAAGAAGGTTGTACCTCCTACTTCAGATCTAATTTATAATCTATTTCTACACTGAACACAATACAGAACAAACACTGAGTTCAGAGCGGTAGGCCAACTGCTATCTTCATCTGAAACAATTTACACCAGTATTCTCCTCCTAAATGGTTACTACGCCTCTGCAATTCCAGCCTTAGTTCCTTCTAGTCAATAAGATAGGTGTCAGTGTACTGTTTGGCAATTCCATGCAGTTTTACTTTTCTCCGACACCTCCTGTTCAGGTTGGAGCAATATTTAGGCCTTGCCTCATGTTTGCCACTGAACCACACACATATACAGGCATAAATTATCAATTTACATTCAATTTTCATTAAAAAGATATCGAATATATCAAGCTTACCACAATTCATGGAAATAATACACAGATACGTTGACTGGCGATGAATAATGGCACAAATTCCGATCTGCCTCTGTCCCAGACTTTTATTTAGAAAAATATGATCTGGCTCTCAACGCACTGTTTCTTAGTAAGTTTATTTTAACATGTGGCACTGAACTGACGCTCCTAATTGCCTATATTGGCGGGTCTAACCAATCAGGCCATGTTTACACAGCTTTTCAAAAAAAGTACTCCTACTCACGTTTCCCTAACAACAAAGAATTAGTATTTGTAGCCCGACTAATCGTGTTTAGCCTTACATTTACTTCTATCCAATCAAATAGGATTTTACATGGTGGCCCATTTCCCGTAAAATGGTGGTTTCAAAACCTGCCACTGCGCAATTCTGATTTTGGTGTTGTCTGACAGCACCACCATTTTATTTTGGCTATAATTTGTTAATTCCTAGACTATTTGCGTAACGTTTAACATATTCTTTGTCAGCAAGTCCTAAGGAACCCAATTATATAAATTTAAGGGAGCTAGGTGGCTGCGTTCAAAATTTGCATTTTCTTCTACCTCCTGTTCACTTCGATACGATGTGGTGTCTGGGTACTGTCAGGCTTTCAAACGTAAACCAGTATAATGTCATGTTTCCCAATAAGCATTTTTTCAGGTTTTTAAACCTAACTCTCGTATGGGTAGTGTTTTTTTTAATCACTGTCCATTTGAAAAAAGTATTGCTTCTGGCCTTTCGCTTGGGGAGGGTGGCATTAATTGTATATCGCGAGACGCGTGTTAGGGTGGCATGCGTTCCTGCTTTCAGCCCTCACTCTCTCTTTCTATCCTAAGTCCATCTGTCCTTTCGTTTATGTTAACGTAGTGTAATTAATGCTAGTATTAATTTAGGTCATTAATCAGCTTGCGTATCTCAAGGTTTTCTTAGAAATGCAGTACACGTTTTATTGTAGAAAGCGTGTAGTGATGCAGTAGGCTTTACTATCAACGTGAAACGTTACAATTTGCAGACGAAGTAGAAAACAAGGGTTTTTATTGTTCAACTAGCATGACGTTCTATTAACACATGCGTACGCTATTGGAAAGCACGGGTCTTTAACCATTTCTCTTTCCTTTTATTGAATTTATGTGTTAGGCTTTACATTTACTTTTTAATTTATATATGTGGATTTAGAATGTTTCACGACACAGTTGATTATCTAGATTTTGCCAATAACCCTGCTCTTCTGTTCTAGATGCAAGACAAAATGGATATGCTTAATGATATGTCTCTTCAAGTGGGTTTGAAATACACAGGAAAAGACAAAGATAATAAATGCAGGAAACGATAAGGAGATGGCAGTTGAAGAAACATCCCTACAAGAAGTAGAATCATACATATCTTGGCAGCAGTGTATATGGATTAGAAGGGACAAACAAAATTAGAAATACAAAAGCAAAATGAAGCTTTCATTGCATTAGGAAATATTATAAAACAAAACCAAATCGAGTCCAGCACAAAAATGAGAATGTTTAACTAAAATGTCAAGTCAGTCCTACTGTATAGCTCCAAATCATGGAGAACAACAAACATGTGGCCGTGTATGATTCGTATCGTGGATTCGGATATTTGACCTGAACAGTAGGCAGTGTATTGCTGGTATTTGTTGCAGACTTTCTTTTATGGGCTAATTTCATATGATGTAGTGTTCTTCTTCTGTCTTTCACTGACTATTATATTCTGCTGCAACAGTGGGTTCATTTTGCGTTTCAGATATATTAGTGTAAACGTGTGGTCAATAAACTTCATTTCGTATTTGATATTTCGTTGTGTTCTAGTATTACTTTGAATTCTCATTAGTATGGCAGAGTTTTACACATTGACCCACATGTTGAAGGTTAACGGTCAATTCAACACAACATTCGTAACTGTAACTTTATAAACTTCTTCCCAGGATAAGACTCGTTTGGACGACTTCACATATATTTTAATAGCTCCAATATATACGGCATGAGTTACTCAATTAACATATTTTCCACATTGAAAGAAACTAGATACATCACAGTTCGTAATGTATAATGCACATTTCGTAGTGTATAATGCACAAGACATGGTGCGTTCATTTTAAACCGTCATAATGATTGTTCATTATCCTTATCCAAATACTTGGCACATTACCTTATTTAAGCAGCGTTAATGCATCTCTGCTAATTATTTCATTATTGCTTAGAATCAATGCCTAACATTCACTTCAGACCTTTGTCAGTATAATATTCTCAATTTGGCATCACTAGCCAGGCTATACCAGCTATTTCGCTTTCATTAGCGTTATACATTAACTTCGCGTTCGTAATTCTCGAATATCGCGTATGCAGATTCTTGCGTTTTATTCTTAACGCTTTACACAATTATGGACTCACCTGTCCTTAAACACATATTATTATATCAGCTTTAAAAGCACATACATCGACGGTTATATACATTAGTTAGTGGTTCTATCACATAATTCCAAACACTGCCATATGCCCGGAGGCTACACTAAGACTCTTCTTGTTACTAGGCTTCATGCGTCATCCAACGTTTTACGCGTACCCTTTGAAGTCTAGTTAGTTGAGGTGTTGCAGGGTGCGACGATCCAAATCAAGATAAAACCAAAATTATCGCAAACCATGCAACAATCCTCAACAGTATTGAAGACTTCTTTCTCTCTCTCTCTCAAAAAAAAAAACCAAAAAAACAAAGACAAAGGTTTACATACTAACAGTTGATGGATGATTTTTACGAGTTGGTGAATGACTTCACACTGACAGCAGTAACAGTCAAAGTTGAACTTTATTTACATGATCAAAGGGTTGAAAGAATGATGTGCCCAACCTTCCTCATGAGGCTGGCAAAACTTTATACAGCAAAACTTCAGTGGGTAATAATAAATGTCATTCATACTCTCTCTCTCTTTTACTCTCTCTCTCTGTTCTCTGTCACTGCTTCTGTATTTCTAGCTGTCTCTATTGGTTCTGGTGGTCACGACTTGAAAAAAAAGAACCCACTGCTGTCAATATTTTCTGCCCTCTAAATTCTTCATATGTAAGCATTGACTTTTCAAAAATGTTCTGATTATGTCTCTTCTGTTCAGCTTAATTTCTGTAGGCTTTACTTGGTGTATCTTAGAGAATACTGGCCTACCGCCAGGGTTGACGATTTTCTAAGGTCTATTATTTCCTACTTCTCATGACTATCTTCTGCCTGTTGTTCTTCTCATATACTAAACCGTTTATCTTATGTTGGCAAAACTCAGCGTACATGGTTTTCTTGAAATACACACATCTTCTTGTACTGGCAACACTATCAATCTAATCCACAGAATAAAAATATGAGCTGTCATCTATAATTGTAGCGTATAAGCGATTGATTGTCTAGACAATAGTTCATTTTTCTGTCACCATAGATGCAACCAAACGTTTGGCATATTATCCGATGATAAACCTCAATTTCACTTGCCACTTTAACTTTTACACAACCCAAGCAAACTTGCTTCCTAGCGCTAATCGCGTTTCAGATCTAACTGATTTCATTTTGAAAAACGATTTTCAATGATAACTATTCCCGAACTCTCTAGAACAAGTTTTTCTCAAAATAGCTCACTGAAGCCCGTGAATTTACAGTCGCTTAGTCAAACTCAGCCAAAAATCAAACTCCAACCTAAAAAACTCCAAACAAAAAAAAACACCACTTTAGAATTGCCAAGGCCACGGTCAACCTTAACTAAACAACTGTGATCAAGGGACGTCAGATCTACTCTTGATCCCCACATCAATGTATTATGGATTAATTCCCTTTAAGTATACAATATTTTCAGTCATAAAAGTCGATCTCATAAAATATAATTCGGCTCAAATTTCTGATTACCGACACTACCTGTTACAAACACACTAACCAGAAGTTACAGAGTTTCACAAATGGATAATTTACGTTGAATAGAAGGATTGAAATAGAACAACATCACAATGTGGGACGGATGACCAGAACCAGACATGTTTCGATGGAGCAGGAAATAAAAAAAGACGCTCAAGGTTGGTAGGACAACATTAAAGAAACCTACTGATAGAAACGCCGGGTACTTAAAGCTTTTGAAACTCATGAAAATTATGTGTGATACTTGTCACGTAGGGTTTATATTCATTTAATTTCCTACATTTTCTTCCTATTCTTTCACCAAATTCTCTCTTTATTATCTCTGTATTTCCTTTTTCCTGTATATTTTTCATCCATTCGTTTTGCGTATATTATTTTCATATAATTCGCAAACTTTACCTGTTTTCCTTTCTCTTAAACTGAGAATCGCGCTAGGACGATATTACGTAGATGTCAGGGCTGCAGGGCGTCAGAAGGCGTGATAAGTCGGTTCGCTGAACACAGGACGTAGCAAATCGTCTACATTCTCACCGAGCGCGCGAGCTTCTTCTCGGCATAAGTCCCGGTGAGGTGTGATACTTTACATCTGCACCGGTCAGTATCCAGACATTTGTCTGGAAAATCCCAAACTGACACGGCGCTCACGGTGGGCCATGGTCAGCTGTAGTGCTAAAACTGCCCTGCATTGGAGTCAGGCTGTCTGGGATTTGAAACTGACACGCGTACATCGTGGTCAGTAGGTGACAGTTACGACACGCGTTAAGCGGACGTAAATGTTGGGAGTAGGGGAGATAATTTCGCTTGGCGAAGTAAGTTTGGGCCCTTTGTCTGATTTTAAGATATTGGCCAAGTTTGAAACTTTAATTTCATTCTCGCTCATAGACTCCACAGTAGATAGGTCGCTCGAAAACAGAATAGCTGTTAGCGAAGATCTCAGTTTGTTTCGGCAATTTGTCGAACTTCTAGACTTCCAGAAATATTTTCAGCATTTTTATTCTTAAGTTGTGCGACTACCTGTAATTCTGTGGTTGAGGTAATTAATATGATAGATATATAGATTTTGTGAGTGTTAAAGTGTTAAATCGCTTAATTCATTTTAATCTATTTCTTTAGCGCAGAAGAGAAATAAAGTGGTAGGCTATTATATTTTCTAGGGAAGCATTCAGTGGAAAGCAGAATAAAATTAAAATTTCTAGCTTATAACGGCAATTGTAGCTATTTATAAATTTAATTTAACTGCTAATACTCAGTCGAGTGTATTTTTCTAAACTAACGTATAAACTCTAGAATCCAGCCTCATGAATGATGACGGGATACGCACGTGTTCCTAAATTCATGAGGATTGCTGATTTTTAAATATAACTTACGTCACGGGAAGTTTAAATGATAAGCAAAGCTCTCTGCTTGCAAGTTTAAATGTAAGTTATAACCAGTTCAGATTCTGTTTATTATATTATATGTGTTATTTTTCCTCCACACAGTGAAAGTTTTGGGGTGACCCTAACTTTACCAGCACCTAGTAGTAGTTTCCATACTTGTGAAGAAATAGACAGTCCTTATTTTGAACCACGTGGGTTTTCTCAAGTAACACTGATCTGACGGTGCAAGTTAGACAGAAATACTAATATCCCTATAACGGGTTTTCAAAGACTGTAATGATAAATACTGGACCTTGGAGCCAGCACTTAATTTCTTCTAGAAACTCTATATAATTTGCTGCCTGGTGGCGTGAATATTAACAATCATTTCCCGACTAGATTATATCTTGTGGACAAATCTGTGGTGTGACTAAAGTGAATCCTATACTGAGGGAAGGCACCGACCTGACATTCATCATTTTTTAGAAACCTACGCTATTGACACTGTGCTCTGCTAACTCCCGCGCCTGGAATAATTGTTAGGTGACTTAATCAGACATTTGAACAAATTTGCATACCCAAGTAGTCGTTCCCGGAGACTCCGAGTTAAATACGTCTTTTGGAACTGGGGACTTCTTGGCAGAAGACTGCATTTTTTTGAGTCTGTGTGAAAATCTAAAATCAATGTGTTCCAAGAGGCAGCAAGCAAAGTCGTGAGTACAAGTATGATAAGCCATGGCGGAATGAATGAGTGTACGCTGGTTTGAGTGATATTTTTCACTATTTTATCTTTGACACCCTGTTGCTGTCCTATTTGTTTTTTTCAATCTGCATAATTTGTTGCTAAGGCTAGAGTTCTTGTGTTTTTGTCTTAGGTTAAATCAGATTTTTTTCAAACTCTGTGCATATAATTACGAGATAAAACATAGAAAAACTCTTAGACTCAAACCCTATGTATCTGTGACTCGGGCGCCATCATCTGTTCTCTTAACGGGGCCGGGCTAAACCTAGAGTTAACACTATAACGGGGCTATCATCCTTGCAACATTTCCTTGATTTTTTATGACTATGTGTATATGTATTTTCCTTGATGTACTTTCTTTGATGTTGTGAGCCGATTTTTCCTGATAATAAAATCGCTCTTGAACTTAATAATCGTGTTTGGTCAGCTCGTTCTAGATAATATATATAGCATTGTTATAGTTTTCCCACGTCTGTGTGTTTACCTGTCGTCACGTGTATATGCGTGCCTGTGAGTGATAGAAATATACATAATATGTATATTGGTGTAGTCTGTCTGACGCTGTAACAACTGTTGTAGAAGATAGGTGAGAGAGAGAAGAATTCTTTTCGCTTTCAGAGACAGCCACTATATCAAATCTATCATCTCACGTGTGTGGAAATTCTATTATTCGATCTCCAGGGATTTTAGTTTTTACTCATTACCCTTTTGTATTTGGGGTAGGTTTCAGGGCTTTCTTGCAAACTTAGAGGACTTACCCAACTCAGAGGCCACAAAAGTTGTAAAACATACCGGACCTACTAAATGGAGCGTAATGCAACGCCATGAGTTGGATGGTCCTCGCCCCTAGAGGGGATCTAATAGACTGTTCAGACAGATCCATTTTACGACTCACCAAAGATTCTCTCACCATCCAAGTTTAAAACAATTATTTGTCACGCTGTTGGGATTTTAAGCTTCGCTTCATTATCATTTTGTCCTTATTCATGGTGTATTTATATTCTATACTTGAACCGTAATTTTGGAAACATTTTGTACACTTATGTAAAAGAACCAGAGCTCCTGCGTTCTGTGGGGCAAACCCCCCACCCGCTCCCTATTTTTGAGTAAATGTATCTCGCCGTTCCCCTTAAGGTTTTCATCATTACCCAATAGCTCCCAATGAAGCACAGGGCTTCACAAAACGCATGCCCAAGTCATGCCGTTAGTGCCCTTAGCTTAAGATCTTTCTTCATTCCATTACAATCTTCCAAGCTTGACATAAAACTCGGCTAATGAGGGTTTGTCATGGGACCGGCTACCCTATGGGGTAGACATTTTAAGCTACTAAAACTACAGCGACTTATATATTGTACAGACGCTAAATTAAATGTACGAATGTATGAAGACATGAATTACAATTTTCCTTTTTTCTTTAAACTTGTTTTGTAAAATCAAAAGTTGCCTTTTTACTGCTTTATTCCATCTCCATTTCAGCTTGTTATGAGTAAAATGACGTTTTTAGGGTTACCAATTGAAACGAAGGATATGTCACATTAAAATGAAATTTTGCATGATAATGATCCAAATTGTTAACTCTAAGATATTGTGTAGGGTGATAGATTATATTATGTGATCGATTTATGACCTCAGTTCAGTTTTGGCCAAATGTGGGGATAGAATAAATCAGTACTGAAGTGATGAAAAGATGATTTCAGTCAGACCTGTTTTGCGTTCTAAAATTATCTGAATTCTAGTCTTGAGTTACTAAGAAGGATATACATTTTTTGTTAATCGTATAGATAATAATACAAATAACAAATACACTAGATACATGCAACGCAACCAGATTATTCTTGGTCAGCCACAGGCATAAAGATAAAAATATACAAAGGTTATGAGAACACGACAATGGACCTTCCATAATTCAAGAGCAAAGTCAGATACCCTTTTACAGATAGGTAGACTGGACCCTGAAGCTTCCAGGTTTCGATCCCAGAATCCTGTAACTTTGCCGAGATAGTGCTAAAATGTTCGTGTACTCTTCCAGTGCTGGTTTCTGTAATGATGTGTCTGATATAATGACATAGCCAGCACCAGACGGTTGATTATTTAGCAGTAGCTTTATATATCTCTAGAGACCAATTCATCATCCTCTATTATGGAGACGTACGCATGAAAACAACAGATGTTTAACCTGACTTGGCCATAAGGAGTCCTGAAAGTACCGATATTAGAAGTATCAAAATGAAGGTAAGTTCCCTCAACGTTAAGCCACAGTCTGATTTTACAAGTGAGAAATCGAAGTATCAGAAAACTGCAGGATTTGCCGTACCAACAGCGTTCACTAGATTTCGTTTCAACCGACTTTCGAGGTTTAGTGAATAACAGAACAATGTTCTAAATGTTTTTATAGTAAATTCTAACGGAATGTAATGTAACTGTCAGTGTTAATTATCCTTCTTTGTTGTTTTGTTCAAAACTTGTTTTTAGTGTCGTAAGACAGATGCAACTGCGTCTTTTAGGGACAGTGGTATGGTTTAGGCAGGAAGAAGTGTTTTTTTTCCTCCTTGCACTTCACAGTCTAATTTTTAATGCTACCTTTATTCTACTGTGTTATTTTTTTCATGAACCTGTTGTCATGGGATTACTCCTCTTGCTTTGCAGTGATAGTCTAACAGTGGCCAAACTTCACAGTATCTACTGAGAGTTTTCAAAGGTATCTACCTTTAGCTCAAGATTACTCTTGGCAGAGATGTGAATTGAAGAATGGTGCTTCAGTTCTAGGGAGCATCATAGGAATTTAAGGAATCAAGTACTGCGGTTGATAGGATCCAGACCGTGTAAACTATCTATGTTCCCAGACCTTCTATGAGGAGAAAAATTGTGCTCGTTTTGATGAGCACCCAAGTGATTTAATTCAGTAAAATATTACTTCAATAGCTCTGTTTAAATGTATTTAAAATGATTGAGACATACGGGTACAGTTCACACACACACACACAAAAAAAAGATTAAATCAACTATAAATGTTTATATTTATAGATAACAAATTTAATAATCAATAATGTAAAATAAATAAGGGTGGGAAGTTATAGAAAATATTTCTTTAAAGATGCATCATTATTGATGATCTGGATATTTTAGGGAAGTTCGTTATTGTGACAGTAAGGCCTACTCCCCAGCACAGCCGTGCCCAAATGAAATATGTTCATACACTTTAGTAGCACCAATCGACGGTGGCAAGACCCCACATCACCTTCCAGCTAACTAAAATTTGAGAAATCCTAAGGAGAGTTCCGGATAGAAGGCCTCGGCGAAGGTTACGTCTGTACATGTGTGTTGAGAAGCCATGTTTGAGCGGTCTCATCTATGCAGAATAACCAAGGCATTTCTAAGTTTTATTTTCTTGAAGTTCTTCAAAATGAAGTTAGGTTGTGATAAAATTTAATGCTGCCATTCACAGAACAGAATAACGGCAGTCGCTATATTCAGAACTAGGAGAAAAGACTGAGTAAGATAGTAACTGAAGTAAGTACCTCTAGATTTTCAGTCCCCAGCTAGAATATATTTTGCTAGGGTAAGAAACCGAAGAACTGCTATAAATCAGTTGAAAGGTCAGAAGCTGGAGAAATATCAAATTTAGTTAAGAAAACAGAGGCTCAACTACTGTTACTGAACGTTATGGAGAAAAGGGTCAAGGTAACCTAGGCCATGAAGCCACACGGGATTTTTGTATCTCACACGCTTATAGTGAGAGACGGAAAAATGCTGGTAAATATAGAAACCACCTTCTAATGAAAGAAATTGATCTGGTACCAGCTGCATTTGTTCATTATGTTTTATGCAAATAAACTATGTTATTTGACTCGGCTGAATTATGCAGATTTTGGCAAGTTGAGTTCAAAATTCCAATTCTATTAATTAGTACACCACTATAGCACACAATAACAACTATCGAGAGACGAACGAACCTGTTATACATCTACAAGAATAAACATCTCTAGCGGACGGCTAGTAAACTAACTTGTCAGATAGTCTTGCACGGGTATACACAACAGCCGTCTGCTTTGCTGGCAGTAGGGTGTTGCTGTCGTTTTTGACAGTGTCATAAGACGTAAATCTAATTAATACTTTTGATGATCTAAGGTAGAGAACTGTTTATTAACTCCCTGGGACAGGTTGATTTAGGGTTATCTTCCCTTTGTTATTCATTGTAGTTGACCTGTCTTCAGACGGGGTTAGCTGTTCTCAAATCTGTTCTGTCTACGCATGCGCAAGTTTCTTGGGCGCGAAACGAATAGACTTCCGTCATTGAGTGATGAGCTGGGTTCTGACCGGACGACATGTCCGTTGTTCTTCTCTGCATTTTCTGGGGGGAAAGATAGTCTTCAGTGTGACTGTGATGTCAGTGATTCTCCCCAGAGTTATTCTGTTCGTCAAGAATGACGACAGTTGTTATTAGTGTATTTCTCGGATTCTGTCCAAGGTAAAAAGAACTTAATTATTACGCCTAGATTGCAGAACATTTTTTGTCAAGCTGTGAGTAGCGCTCACAGTTCTTGAGATGCAGAGTCCATTTTGTGTGCTCGATATAGCCACCTAAGACGATTCGTCTAGCTATATTACAGAAGCCCAGTGAAGAGATATTAATATGGAAACCGCCTGTTGGTGGTATGTTTCGGCATGGATGACCATACCTGCCTATGCAGAATACACTGTTGTTTGAATTATTATAGAGGCCCGATATCACGGCCGATATCTTTGAGCAGAAGAAGAAGTGTCTGGCGGGTGAAGCCAGATAAAGTCTTGACTTTTTATTATACAAGTTCATAGACTTTGATATTGATCAACTGAATCCGCCTTTATCGTGCGGCATATTTGTTGAAAGACTACCTGACGCGTTTAGTCAGGGGCTCTGAGCTACAGTAAGAAAGAATGTATATTGTCAAGCCCAGCTTTTACTAGCATCTTAACTCATGAGCTTGCAAGATTTATGATGCTCGATATTTATTGTTATTTACCACACCTGAAATGACCATGATCCTTTCTGCTATTGACTGTGTCGTCTGTCAGCGTACTGTTGCAGTAATAAATGTTGGAAAAGGCATCTGTATTATCCACATCTATGACTTTTACTTGTGGTGGAGTGAGTTTGGTGTGTAGATGAATAAGAGCCTATACGACTTCGTGTCCACGATCTGCTGTTTTCCTTTACACCCACAATACTCTCTACCACGATCCTGAGAAACTACATGTATGCTATTATGTATGAGTGTCTGCATTACACCCCTGGCAGTGCCTCCCGCTGTTGACCTAGATACACTGTGGCGAAAAATTCTAATACCCATATATAAGTATAGATAAATGTAAAGCCTTACGATTGTATGGAGAAGGAACGCCGTAATGGCTAACACAAGATTTCTACTTGTCCTAATTCGTTCGTTCCTAAATAAAATGCTTGAGCCTAACAATACGGCGATAACCGTAGTTCTAAAAATAGAATGTGTAGAAAAATATTTTAGACGACCTTGATTTTAAAAACTAACACTAGTGCAAAATCGCACACAAAGTTAGTCTTGGAAAGACAGACGGGCTTAGAAGAAGAGAGAGAGAGAGAGAGGTAGACGGACCATGGAACACAGTAGCGCAAGCCACTCGCTGTGTGTCTAAAAATAAACCAACTCGCAGTGTGCATGGCCTGATTTTTTTCAAATAAACAGTGATGAAAAAAACTAACGATACGATGTTAGGTTTTGAAAACAGGTTTAATTCTTATTAGGAAACCTGATATTTTACGTAGGGCTCCTGACTTTATACTGATAGTACAGTCGTAAAGGATTGAACAGGTGGTAGTTGAAATTAAACACTTAACATCGAAAAAAGATCGTATTCTTAACTACACCACTTAGCCCCTTGAAAATCATATATTCGTGTACAGGAAGGCTAGTGGACTAGGAATATGTAATAAATTATCTAAAAAGTCCATTAGATAATTAGATATTGGTAATAAAACATATAGAGAACAGAGATACAGTCAGGTTTGGTCATATCTGATTGGGATGGGAATCCCTGATTTTGTGAAACATAGTAGTGACAGAAAGCCTAAGATAGTACGTGGGAGGCCATTGGCTGAACTTTGAAGTTAAAAGAAATTGGATTGGGTGACCTATGAATAACAAATAAATGCATAGAAACGGAGTAGAAGTGAATGAAAATGTTGGAATGACTGGGTACTCTTTTGAATATATTCAAAACGATTGGTCAATACACTGGATATTGGCAGAAGAAATCTTAGAGGGGACGCCATATCGTTACACATTTGAGAGATGAGAGCAGGCAGTGTTATCCAAAATTAAATATATGATAACAGCTTGGACATACCGCAGATCAAACTGTGCCAGTCATCTTTAGTGTGTTTTCCTTACGAATTGTGGTAAGCTAGACATTTTTGATCTGTATTTTTATTGAAAATTGAATGTGAAATGATAAATTATGTCTGTATGTGTGCGGTTCAGTAGCAAACATGAGGCAAAGCCTAGATATTGCTCCACCATGTAAAAGATTGTCAGAGAGGAGTATAACTGCATATATATATATATTGGATTGCCATATAGTAACATAACACCTATCCTATTGTATGGAAGGGATTACAGCTGGAATTGCAGAGGCGTTGTAACCATTAGGGAGAGGAATACTGGTGTATATTGTCACATGAAAAGCTAGCAGTTGGCCTAAAGCGCTGAACTTTATGTTTGTTTGTACTGTCATGTACTTCTGTGTGGAATAATATTGTATACTAGTTAGTAAGAAGGATGCATAACCTTCACTTTCAGGGACCGTGGTATAGATGGTGATATTGCATCGTCCGGTCTGAGTACTGCGTGATCCAGAAAGTTGGCAGCAGACTCCATGCACAAGATAGCGGCCATTGTCTATCCTATTATCAAACTGAGAAGCAAGCGAGCAGAGGATACAGGTTTCCTGCAGCTGCATTATGAGATAAGAGCATGTCAGCACGTAAAGCCCAACCTTGAATAAACTAACCCTGAATTGAACTTTATTAAAAAGATAAAAGGGACAGAAGTTTTAAAGAAACAGAATCTGTGAATCCTTTAATATTATTTCCACCAGTAACAAACACATGAAGTCGTGATGACAAACAACAACCTAGCATTAAAAGCCAGTATTACCTCATAATAACCCATCACAACACTACACTTATATTACAATACTATTATATGTCTGGACAAAGATCTTTTGTATAAATTGTTGTACATAAACATTGTGCTTACATTTGATTGTGATTCCTGATTCACATTGTAGTAGGATCAGGATATCTATATATTGAAAAAGCTAATACATTATATAAAATTTAACACTTGACTTACTTAAGATAAATCTTTAGAGTGTTATGTGTTTGTGAGTGTCATAGTGTTGTAAATTGTTGTGAATCTTAACTTAGGTGTTTATCTGTCTGTTGGTTGTTGTGAACTTACACTTCATCACTATCATAACCCTAGACATTAAACGAAGTCATCATACAATTCAAGAATAAGTCTGATTGAGGTCGAAATGTGGTAGCAAGCAAGGTTCTCTGTAACATACCAACCTTATTATTCCTTAACCCAGATGTGAGATCAGTGAAACTATCAGAGAGTAGTTGTTAAGACAGATTAGACAGACCAGGTCAGTGACACATTACAGGTAGATTCATCATTCCTTAAACCCAGTTCCACATATATGTCCATGAATTACTTCAGTGAAATATTATGGGCCTATTATAATGTTTAAATATATACTCAAATTATTCAGTAAATTAATTCCTCCTATTCTGCCATGGTTGCTTCAGGTATTTTCCCATCCAGTGATCAGAAAAGGCTTCCTAAGTCTCATGAAAACTATTCTACATTTTCAAACATTCCTATGGTTTATTTTTTTTTAAATGTACAGCACACAATGGCGTTTTCCCTCCCAGAACATCACACTCTGATTCTACACACAACACAATTTGAATATGGAAAAAGATAATGTTATGTATTATTTCTAAATAAGTCACTCTACCTTCAATTCAGAATACACAGGGCGTCTAGGGCCTGACAAGCTGCACACACAGTTGGATGGCAAAGGCGCTAGGTGTCGAACTCTATCGTCTGTGTCGTGAATCAAATTTAGGCGGTGAGGGAAATAGGCCTCCGCTCCTCTCCCCTTATATACTTTCACATTCGGCGAGCCAGAGAACATCTAGGTCATTGGCTATTTCCTTCGTTCATTTTGTTGTAAAGTGTGTTGCATGTAGACAAGAGTGTGCTTGTAGCAAAAAAATTCATTAATTCCTATTCCTCTATTTTCCAACCGATTTTCTTCACCCATGGCATGTTTCAACCGGAAGATTGAGAGCTTATATTCCGTATCATCAATCAATACCCTTTACCTCCCTGATGAGCATAGGCCTTCAACAAACACATGCCAAGTCTTTCTGTTCTGTGCAATCCGGTCAAGTTCTTTCCATGTTTTCCTCTTCATTTTCACCTCTGTTTCCAGTTCTCTTCTCTATGTGTTTTGGTCTATATCTGCCTCTGTTTCTCTGTGGATTCTAGAACAAGGATTGCCTTGTAATGCTATCAACACTTGTCCTCAATGTGTGCCCAATCCTTCGCCAGCGTCTTCTTCTCAACTCTTATTCCACTGAAATTTGTCTGGCTCTTGTCATCAATTCCCCATTTGTGACTTTGTCATATCATTTCAGTCCTTCTATTCTACGCAGGACCGTTTTTAAATTTCTGTAGCTTTTTGGTTGTTGTTTTTCTTGCTCTCCATGTCTCAGAGCCATACAAAAGGATTTACTTGACATTTGAGTTGAAGATTCTTATTTTCTTGTTGGACTTGATTTCTCTTGTTCTCCATATGTTTCCCAATGCAATGAAAGCTCTTCTAGCTTTTTGTATTCTTATTTTGATATCATTGTCTGTCCCTCCAACTTTGTCTATATTACTGCCAAGATGTGTGTACGATGCTACATCCTTTAGTGGTGTTTCTTCAAGTTCAACCTTGTTATAATTTATTCTCACAGTCTTTGTCTTTTTCTTGTGTATTTTCAGGCACATTTGTTGTGACCTCTCATCGAGAATTTTCATTTTATCTTGCATCTGATTATGGTTATAGGACAGAAGAGCCAAGTCATCTGCGAAATCCAGATCATCAAGCTGTTTATTCAGATTCCACTGGATTCCATTTATGTTGTGTGATGTCGATGTTTTCATAACCCAATCTATTGCTAGTAAGAAAATAAACGGAGACAAGTGGCATCCCTGTCTCAGTCCTGTTCTAATCGTAAATGGTTCTGTAAGTTGTCCTTCATGAAGAACTCTGCATCTCATGTCTTCATATGGCTTCCTTATTAAGTTAATGATCTTCATGGGAACTCCATAATGCCTCATCAATTTCCAAAGTGATTCTCTGTCTACACTGTCAAATGCCTTTTCATAGTCCACGAATCCGATGTAAAGCGGTGAATTCCATTCCAAACTATGTTCAACTATAATTCTCCAAGTGGTTATCTGGTCTGTACAGGATCTGTTTTGTCGAAAACCTGCTTGTTCATCTCTCACTTGCTTGTCTATGGACTCTTTTTTAATCTCTCAAGGATGATTCTGTTTAATACTTTTCCTGGCCCTAATAGTAACATTATTCCACTATAATTTGTGCACACTTGTACATTTCTCTTCTTAGGCAACTTGACCAGATAACCTTCCTTCCATTCTGCTGGTATTTCCTCTCTCTCCCAGACTTTGCCAAGTAGTTTGTATAATATCTCTGTTGAGGTATCAGTATCTGTTTTGATGGCCTCTGCTGGAATGCCATCTGGACCATTTGCTTTTCTATCTTTCAGAAGCTTCATGGCTTTCTTTATTTCTTCTCTACTTGGTCGTTCACATTTGATTTGTAGCTCTTCTTCTGCTGGCTGGATGTCTGGGGGATTAGTTGGAACTGGCCTATTGAGAAGTTTCTCAAAATTTTCTGTCCATCTAGTCCATCTCTTCATTTGTTTCAATATATTACTAAGCAATTTTCCATTCTTATCTTTTATGAGGCCATTACGTTTGCTTATATTTCCCTGTTAGCTTCTTTGTTTTATTGTACAGGTCCCTCATATTTCCTTTGGCTGCAGCTTCCTCTGCTTCCCTTGCCAACTTTTCAATATACTTCCGCTTGTCTCTTTTGATGTTTTTTCTTACTTCTTTGTTTGCATCTATGTACACTTCATGAGCCTTGGTTTTGGAGCTTCTGGTTTTGCTTCCGTTTAAATCTGCTTTCTTGTTTTTCCTGTCTTCTATCTTGCTAATCGTTTCTGTTGTTATCCATGCTTTGTGCTGATGTTCTCTTTTTCTCACTACTTCTTCACATGTCTCGTTCCATATATTGTTTACCTGTTGCCAAAGGTCATCCGTATCTGCTTCATCTTCCAACTGTTGGAGTACTTGGTATTTGTTGCATACTTTGATTGAAAATTTTTCTCTTATTTCCTGATTTCTTAGATATCCCTCATTATACAGAAAGGCTGCACACACAGTTGGATGGCAAAGATCAGTGACACATTACAGATAGATTTATCATTCCTTAAACTCAGTTCCACAAATATGTCCATGATTTACTTCAGTTAAATAATATAGGCCTATTATAATGTATAAATATATACTCAAATTATTCAGTAAATCACTTTCTATTCTTTCATGGTTCCTTCAGGTATAGTCCCATCGAGTGATCAGAAAAGGCTTCCTAAGTCTCATGAAAACTATTTTACATTTCCAAACATTCCTATGGTTTATTTTTTTAAAATGTACAGCACACAATGGCGTTTTCCCTCCAAGAAAATCATAATTATGATTCTATACACAACACAATTTGAGTATGGAAAAACATAATATTATGTATATATTTCTAATTAAGTCAATCTTACCCTCAATTCAGAATACATAGGGCGTCTAGGGCCTGCCACACTGCAAACACAGGTGGATGGTAAAGGTGCTTGGTGGCGAACTCTCTCGTCTGTGTGTTGAATCAAATTTATTCGATGAGTGAAATATGCCTCCGCTCCTCTCCCCTTATATACTTTCACATCCGGCGAGCGAGAGAACATCTAGGTCATTGGCTATTTTCTTCGTACATTTTCTTGTAAAAATGTGTTGCATATAGCCAAGAGTGTGCTTGTAGCAAAAATTCCATTAATTCCTATATTCCTCTATTTTCCACTCGATTTTCTTCATCCATGGCTCGTTTCAACCGGGCGATTGAGAGCTGTCGTTCCAAATAACTGTCTATTACTTCTGTTCCTTGGCTCCTTCGCTAAGGCAGACTGAACAGTGAAACACTCCATGCGATTCATGTGTTACTGCCTTCGAACACAATTATCTCAGGATATACTTCACAAACTGCAACGATACAGGTATCTGGACAAAGTCTCGGTTCTGTAATATCTGACTTGACTAGCATTATTAGTTTAAATCCTTCTGAGGGGCCGCACTACCAATGGAAACGCATACAACGGTGTATGTTTTCCAATGTCCATCTTGTTTATGCTTATCATCCTAAGGGTCATGCAGTAAGGCTAGCTCTGCTTTCATTGGCTGACCTTTGCGTTACACGGAATAGGCGGTTTACGATATTTTTGATTGCCCTAGATATTGGGCTCATTCGTATTGCGACACCATCCCCGCGTTGCTTACGTATTAACCGGGCGCCCCCATTCACTGTCTGGTCAGAAATTGGTTACGCACACGTAAACCACATTTCACTCTACAGATCCAGGAGTCAATATGGGTTCAAACGAACATCAGTGATTACAATAATCAGTAAAGATGGTCGATGAAGCCGAGACATGACAAGATTTGAAGGAAGCAATTATAAACAATATATGTCATCCATGATTTAGTACGCAAAAGGAACGCGAGGAAATTCTGTCACACATGTAGGAGGCCGGTTATGGCTGGTGATATATATATATATATATATATATATATATATATATATATATATATATATATATATATATATATATATATATATGTTTGTGCGTGTATATATACTTGTATATATGTGTGTATATACGTATATATAGATATGCACGAATTCTCATTCATAATCATTACTTCACTGGTGATAATGTTTCGCTGCACATCTTTGAGATTAAGTGGCATGGATAATAGCCACCGATTAGTTACTTATTGATTCATTTACCACTAACAGAAGTTGGCTTAAATCTCAGTAGCGTTGTCCATTCTTTAGTCTCTCCTAACTAACGAGCCATTATTTCTATAAGAACTCTAGATAAATCTATAGAACTCTCCTTCATTCTTTTACTCAGCTAATGAGAGGTATATATCTTTAGTATTTTCTCACACTATCTACGCTCATTTTTCCCATCCACCTCACCACAGTACTCAATGAAAGTAGGGCCAGTGCATGAACACGGCAAACTCAATGAAGGCATGATCAATGATTGAACACGCCTGTCACAAGCACGTAATACTGTCATGTATGGATATCTCTACTGGCAACGGGCTGTCAAAGTCATCCCCGAACGTGATTGATTACGCTTTAGCAGACCATTTCCCATCTCCGACGCACAAGGGAGATAAAACCGCTGACCGGAAGAGTGGGTCATCGGATGTTTTGATATCTATCCTTAGCACAACGGGGAACAGGGCTTGCTATCCGCTCAAAGATACACCCAAGCGCCTCAGACGAACTTATAGAAATAAAAATATTTTATTGTTTTGTTTGTGATAACTCCAACTACGGGTTGAGAGCACAAAATAATTTCCGCTGCTCACATTGTAATGGGAAGCTAATTTTTGGCGAAATATCAAATATACTCGTAGATAAGGTTAAGATATAACACTACGTGGTCTATATACAATTAAAATAGACACCAACAGACCACAGTAGATGAATCAGCTGTACGCTTTACATCATAAAACAAATTGGCGTTATCCGAGTATTAAAAAAAAAATAATAATAATAAATAAACACACTTAAAAATAACAATTCCTTATGAAGTCCATTTTGTGATAATGGATGGAACTGTTATTGCTGGAAATGTGCTGTAAGCGTTAATGAAAAATTTAAAAAGTTTTCACTTAAGAGACTTTTTTTCCTATTTCACTTAAATTATTTGTCATTTATGCTGAAAATATATCGCCCGTGTGTTGTAGTTCCTTTGTGTGCAAAATTCAAGGGATATGCATAACACGTCGTCTTCTTCTCTAATTACCTGTTTTAGTGTCGCAAATATACATCTGAAGTCGTCAGTGTTACGACACGTTTTAACGATGTCGTCTGCTACAGTTGTGAACACTTTTAATGTTGCACATTGGATGCTTGAGATGGTTTTTAATATAGAATGTTTTTTTTTCACGCTTCACGGTATTTTATTGAACGCGAAGTGTATAGTAACTTTATGACGTGTCACGGTTGACATAGTCCCGCTTGACTATGTTTTACGTTTACCCTTTTGATTATAAGCTCCGAACGAGACGGATGTATTCCACTTACTCCCAGGATATTTTATAGTGCACGTATTTTTTGAGAATTGTGGCCAGAGGATCAGGCCTTTATTGTGATGAAGTAAGAATGGTCGTGGATAACCATTAGTTATTGAATTCTGATTACGGGAGTGATTAATCATTTATAATTCAAGTTCGCAAACTGGTAGGTCTCATTTTCGACTGACTGCATCGCAGCAGTGCGTATATATAGTCTACCATGTTTTGTCGACGATAATCATTGATATTTATGTTCGGACTGGACTGCACTAATATGAAATTGAATCCATGGAATATGAAGATTATTATGCATGAAATATTACGTGAATAGAACTGTGATGTTAATAAATATATTGTTTTGTGGACTCGAAAAGAAGGATTTGCCTCATTGATGACCTTCAAGGTTGGCTAACCAGTTAAGCCATTTTCATATATTCATTATGTGTTTAAGCACGATATCGTTCATTCAAGAACATTAATATTGACAAACTCGTAGACAGGGTTCGGAAGGAATAAAACGATGACACTCAAATTATTAATGAAATACCCTGTTTCGATTAAGATCCATCTTCAACAGATGATAGCCATAAACGGACCCTGTAACAGTCAGCATACTCTATCTACCTATCTGTCTGCCTGTCTGTCTTCCCGTCTCCTTAGCAGCAGGTCCTTCAATCAATCCATCATCTATCTATCCATAAAACAATCCATCATCTATCTATCCATAAAACAATCCATCGGCCGGCTAATTTCTAATTCTCTGCATCCTTTGGTCTGACTTTGTGTCTTATGGCCACTTTTGAATATACATCTCTTCTCAAACAACTTTATTGGAATTTGCAATATCGGCAATCAGTGCTATCCATAAATCGTTAACAATAACAACAGCAACAACAACAACATCAAACACTTGTAGAATAGATTAGAACAGAAATATTTACGTCTAGTGATTAAATCATCATGGGGGGTAGGGGGATTAATTATCGGACTTACCTAGTGTTGTAGAGCTACGCACGATCATTGAAGACCTCAGGTTTTCCCGATACAGGGTTACTTCAGTTATCGTTGCGCAGACTTGATGAAAGAAGTAAAATGCGTTGTTAAGGATGACGTCAGAGTGAAAGTGTAACGTCAGAAAAAGAGTGGACGTTGGTGAGGCCGGTAGAAGGACAAGGTGTCAATTTTAATTGTGTGCAGAATTCATATTATTCAGTTCCGAGGCAGGTTAGCCTCTTAGGTATCCGTGGGGAGAAAAAGTTAAAGCAGACGTAGAAATATTATATCTGCAGTTCTCATTAGCCAAGGCCAACAACGGAAATATGGGCAGTATGATTGACAAAGACAATGACTGAAGATGTCGGGCGTGGAATGTCAGAGAGTTAAGCCTGAATTGATATGTATATAGTTCGCTCTGTTGTATTTTATCTTGTGGATTAAACTTTATATCGTCCTGGCCAGGGTTATTCATTGAATCCATGTTATGTAAATCTGAATGTCAGTCCATCCTGTGAGAAGTGTCAAAAGCCAATTGTCAGGGTTTCACAACACATAGTACTTTCAAGACGTAGGTGGTTAGATGTGTCTGTATCACCGAATTCTTTAAAATGAAAATCCCGAATAAATTCATCACAGATGTAGTGTACTTGAATGAACTTATTCATCAATGTGAGAACTCAGTAAATGCGCTGCTTATGAAATGTAGTTTTAGAAGTATGAAATCGTGTTATATGTAAAAGTTTTCCTTCACAGCGTTCATAGCTTGTTTTTCCGCAACTGTCGTGCTTGTATGACACGGGTTTACAAATTCTATATGGTAATTTGAAAGTATACTCCTCTTTCTATTACTATTATTGACAATTTTAATTTTAAAAATTTTAGAAACTACCGTATTCAAACCTGAAGTGTTATAATTGGTAAATAAAGGGTTATTTATAGTTTTAGACAGTAAATTCAGTTGCTGCTCTCTGTTTACTCGCCACATCTTTCTTTATCTCCTATTCTACATTTTAAATCACTGTAGTGGTTTTTGATGTTATTGTGTGGTTGCTATGTTACCTAGTGTACTGGATGAGTTCAGCTGTGAAGGCTCCTGAAAATAACAGTTTATGTGAGTTACAGAATGCCTTTCTGCTACCACTTATGACCTCAAACAGACTTATTCTGCTATTATGTATGTTAGCTACGTACAATATAATACATTTGTATGCTTGTTATGTTCGCAAATATTTTGTAAACAAAATAGATACTTTTTAGTGCTTAAGGAAAAGTCATTATTGAGTTACTTCCCTTGAAAGGAGTGTCGTCACTTCGATCGAACTCCGCGGATGAATCCAGTTTTACTGCGATTTATTCTTTGTTTGGGTAGAAATAGGTTGTTCTTGCTTCAGTGTATCTATGGCCTGAATTTATGTGTATTGTTTGTCTGGGTAGGACGAGTCTGTCTTATATCTGAATATCTTTGCATGTCTAAGTCGAACTATATGGTCTTTTGGTCGCTAGAAAGGTCAAAGGGCTGTTCGGCGGATGTGTTGCGAGAGAGGTGTGATTTGGCTTCGCCCTGATGGGGGCTGTGATTTTTTGTGTAGCGGCTTGTCGCCGGAAAAAGTGATCTCAGTATTTATGGGGAAAGTGATAGTCGTCTAGACCTATCGTGTATGCTTTACCCCAGTGTTTATTCTTATTGCCAAGGAATGGCAGAATCATATTTCTGATACCAAGGTAACAAAAGATTCTCCTTATGAACTCTCTTACGAAGCCACCGTTTTTCGATAGGCACGATTTGTACGTCTGAGAGAATATATTTAACTAGATGAAGATGACATTCATTCCTAGCAGCACTATATCTTGTATGATGAAGTCAATTGTATCATGATAGAATCTACAGAGCTATGAGAACATTTAATGAATGACTAACTTTAATACAGATTCATTATCTGTATCCAAACGTGAGTGACAGCTCACGAGAGAAGCCATCTTGTATCCAAATATTTTGTGACTTTCAAGAAGAGAAAGGGATACCCCGTATTATCGCTTGATGAGTCCAGAGATCACTGCTACACATGAGAACCCAGTACTAGCGGTTCAATATGATTATATGAAAAATATGTGCTGAATATTATTTCAAGGAATCTTCGCTAGACGAGGTTAGGTCTAGAAGCCATCTTGAATGTTGTTTATAATCTGACGTGCTTTGTCAGTAAACTCAGATGATATATATATATATATATATATATATATATATATATATATATATATATGGGCAATACTGAGTGCTTGTCTACTGACAGTCCATTATGCTATTATTCTACATGAGTGCCCATGTATCATTGCAAGACCATTTATCCACTGTACCATGATGTATTATGCCAACCTGTGATTTGTCACTATTCGTGCTGTCGAGTGTGTGTACGTCCAATTAAACTGTAGCAAAGGTACACAGTCGTTGGTGTCGATGACTTCCAGCCATACATGAGTGTGAGAAAAAGACCATTTGTCAACACCACGAACTCTTCTTATCATTCGCATATTATACTCACAATCTATGTCTACACACCACTGCGTAGGTCGAGTTGACATTCCATACTCAAACCACAAGCAACACAACAACACAGCATGTAGCTCTGGTGATGTTCTAGTGAGCTTATATTTATCAACTGATGATGAGCAAAGAAAATAGAGTTATCAACTAGAGAGACTTTATCAACTGGTGGACCAGCTTTCTGGGTTTGACCTCGCAGAAGTTAAGAAGTCAACAGACTACCGATACCAGACCGTTTCCTGTGGCTGATACGACACACTTGCAGTATTAGTTTGCTCTTTGTCAACGCTTCGTCACGTGACCTGTCAAGTGAATGCAGTATGTAGGTCAGCGTTGTTGACATTTTTACATTAGACATTACAGAGTTTCACAGAACAGTTGGATCAATTCTTGTCAATATTAACAGGAAGACAGTATTATTGAACTAAGAAGTCCTATTTTCATCGATGGATCTTCTTGTTTTCTATATATGAACTTTAATATTTAAGGCCAGAATTTGTAATTCAATAAAGTGGCAGTTTATTTATTTTCATAAGAATAACTTTGCCATTACTGTAAAACTGAGCCTATTTTGCAACACATACTATCATACACATAATTTATATATTTATGTTTACATGTTATTTGTTTGTATAGTATGTTAGTTTATATGTCAGCGGGTTGTGTTTAGGTTGGGCGGTGTCCTCACAACAGAATATCCCACGTGATAGAGGGTCCGTTGTGGGCGTTTTCTTTAGGTGCAATTTCCTTAATTGGAAATTTGCTTGCAACAGCTGGTTGCTATTTGTGTTAGCTGTGAAGACTGTAATTATTGTTATTTTTGTAATATTTCTTTGTTCTTTAGTTTTGTTTTGAATTGTTTGTAATTTGTTGGTCTACCCTTTTCTATCTTTCAGTTCTATTCACAATTTATATTCATATACTGTGACGTCATTTGTGTTGTTATTCCTTGCAGATTCAGTGATTACTTTCATTGATTTCCCTATTTGATTTATTTGATTTCTGCAAACGTTTTCGTATTGTCAGTCTTATTTGTACTTTATGTATTCTGTTGGTTGACATATGTTTTATATAGGTATATTTCATAAGACACTAATGCTTGTGCTCGGCACTTGGAGTATGGTATAAAGTAGTGCTTGATTATTATTACTGTATATACAAGACCTTATTTAAGGCTTGTGACCCCAGATATTGGGATAGTGTGCTGATTAATCAAGTAATTAAGAACTTGTGGTATTATTATTATTTCAGGAAATTAGTATTATTGTTAGACATCATGTCTACATTAGAATATAGAGTTTACCTTCATTGTTAGGGAGGGAAAGCCACTTGATATTACTTGATGGTCAAGGGTCAAAGGAAGATTGGCCACAATGGGGCATTGTTTGCTCAATATGACAAAGCATTAGCTGCCAGAGAGAAAAAGCTTATTTTCTGCAACAATATAATAAAGCTGCATAATCTTCAGAAGAGAGGAAAAGCTGACTGCTGAAGAGAAAAGATTAGAAAAGAAAAGTATTTCTGCTCTGCTCACTAAGATGTAAAAAGCTGCTGCTGCTGCAAAACAGATCAGCAGCTGGACGCTTAAAGAGAGATTTCATAATTGCTGAAACTAAAAAAAGGTTTTTCTAAAAGGAGATGCTGCTGCTGAACTCAAATTGAAATCTGCATGTATGATGCAGGTGGAGGAAACATAGATTTTGAACAAAAAAATTAATTAGTGACAAGAAACTGATGAAACAGGGAATATTTTGCAAAATGACCAATTTTTCTAGGAAGCTGTGTTGAAAAAAGATTGAAGGGAATTTAGCTGAATCTTAAAGATTTAGACAGGAAGTCATGAAGAACAAAAAGCAATAAGTCCTCATGAATTTGAGTTAGAGTGACAACTGGAGAAATTGGTTGATTTTTGATCAAGTAAGACATCTAACCCAAGTGTTAATTCAAGGAAATCTTGGTAATAGGAATAAAACCTTAAATAAGAAATAAAAATAGAAATTCACCCATTTTGTCAACATCCAATTATTACAGTTCTTCAGCCAATAAAAATGATGTAAAGAAAAAGGATTGTTTCTGAAAGAGAAAATTTAACAGCTATTTTAAATTTGATAAATATAAAATTTAATAATTTTTTGATCAACACAATTTTGATTTACAATGTTCAAATGCAAAGAAATATACGCAAATGCTGCAAAAAGATAAATATTGTGAATAAATCCTTTTTATTAGTATATTTTGACTAAGGTTGCATCGGGAGAACCCATGAGCAATTAATTCAAAATTTATCTGAAGGTTGATGAACCAAAAAAATTCTAAAATTTCAGGTTTGCCTCATGATTTTGCCAGGCTTGTTCAATCAGAATCTAATACCAGTTAATGTTTCTGATGGCGCAGGATAAGATTTAATACTTTGATAATACTTATCAGGATCAACTTATTTGAAAATAATTAGTAAATATACCATTCTATTTGTCAGTATTAGGTAAGAGTTCAATTACTTTCCACTCCCAATGGCTAATGTTAATGAAAGAATCTTCCAGTTTCATTAATAAAACCTTCTTAAGCTGCAAAGGAAGCAAGAATTTAAGTAATTTTATTAGATGAGTCAAACAGCCGAATGTGAAATTAAGCTTAAAAATTCTGCTGGAAAATAATTTATTGCCCCAGAAAAGCCAAGATTGTCAGACTTTGGAAATTATGTTAAATTCCAATATTTTGATATGCTTCAAAAATATTCAAGTGAATGGCGAAAAAATAAGAAAAATGGATGAAATGGATTATATGATAATAAATAAGTTAAATAAAGTGAAACACAATATCCTAGAGTTAAATTATATCCATGATACAAGTCAAGTTATTTTAAGGATTACCAGTGCCTTTTCAACGAATGCGGAAAGATAGTTCCCCTGTAAAAGCTTCTCTTTTTGAAAAGAAGTTAAAAATCATTATTTCAGAAGTAGTAATAAATTTCTGAAAATGATGTTCACTTTGTAAATAGCAATCGAAAAGCCATGATTGGTGGAAAAAATTGTGCATCTTAGAAACATGTGCAAATGTTTGCAATTAAAGCTAAAGGATAGGTAATTTTTAGTGTTGAATTGATAAAATACTAAACATGAAATTATCAAGTAGACTAGGAAATTGTCAAGCCTTTCCTGCTTCTTTTTTTAATTTGTGATTTTTTCATTAATGACTACAAGACATTGAACTCCTTGCTTATCAATAATGTTATCCCCAGAATTTCTGAAAGTTTTGAAACCCCTCTTCCAATGGATACAGAAACATGCTCTGCAAAAAAGTGTGACTCTAATACAAATAGAAAATCGTAAAAATGAGTATTGAAAAATTAGGAGCCTGTTAAATAGAACTGTGCGACAGAGAACCCTAATTGGTAAACATGAAGTTAATTATATGATTTAATCAAACTGTTTAAATAAGTAAAAAAATGGACCTTATTTAATATAAGAATATTAAAAATAGTGCAGATTCAGTTTCAATAAACTGGTTAACTCTCTGGGTGCCATGAAAATTTTCCACAAAATGATGTCTCAAACGTTAAAGATAATTGGTCGAACATAATGATTTTGAAATTACAAAGGCACAAATTGGGTCTGGTGAATATTCTTAGTGTCCAAAATTTTTAAATAAAATCTTGTTGCCTTTAATATAAAAGAAATTGAAGGGAGAAACACTGAATATTTAACAAAAGATCATATCCAGTGCTTGAAATACAATGATGTAAAGCCATGAATAAGTATTAAGGCTTCTATAAAGTCAAATATGGAATGTAAAAATGAATACATGTCATGGCAAGATCGGGGAAAAAAATGGTGTATTTAAATAGTGTTTATTACATTGCGAAAAGTCACTATAAATTCTGGTTGCGAGGATAAATTACCTTCTGTCATTTGGATCTACTTTGCAAATGAACGTGTGGAAGTTGGTGTATGAAATGGCCATGTTCAGACCATTTGGTATGGAAATCCTTCTTGATGTAAGTTTTTTATGTTCCCCTCGGGAACAATTCTTTTAATGATGGGAACATTGATTTCAAACTCCTTTGGTCTTTCTGGAAAATGGCTTGGACATGTTACAGAAATCCAAGTGCTTTTGATGTAAAACAGGATGCACAGGTTTTTTTTTTTATTTGAGGATAATTTCTTTTCTTAGCTTGGATTCCCTGCATTATGTCAAAAATATGGTTGCATATTTTTTTCCAACTTATTAATAATGGTAATGTGGAAATGATACAAGCAAGTGGATGTGATTTTGTTAGCACCAATGGGGAATAAATGGCTAATCAGATGAAAAAAAGTGCTAGTCTTAATGGCAATATGGGCTGACTCTCAAATTCACTGTACATCATTATTGATGCTTGGAAGAAATGCGGATAAACAGGAATTGGAGTATACAAAAACTTTTTTTGAAGTAAAAGAAAAAACAAATACTACTTTAGATGATGTATAAATGAAAGGAGTTGTTTGTGTGAAAGCTGCAAAACTTTCAAGAGCAGTAATATCCCCCTCAATTAGGAGGGACTTGATGAAACAATTGGAAATGGGCATTACGTTTCCTTTCTCATAAAGAGGAATAATGATATGGAGATGTGGTTTTCAGTTTTTTGAGAATTCCAGGACGAAAGCAATAGGGAAATCTTTTTCAAATTTGAAGTTTTTCCTATTGTAGAATTCTTGACATGGAGAACAAACCAATGTAGGAACAACCGGTTTGAATTTCCTGTTTTCATAGTAACAGATATGGTCCCATTGTAAATAGCGTGGCGGCTACCCAAAGTGGCCCCCCGTCAATGGAAAAGGTTTCCTGGAAGGTCCTTTGATTAATGGACACAATAAATGGATACAGGGGCACTTGGTTCCATGTATATGCCAAGACAGCATGTTTGAAGTAATTTATGGATAGGCTGTACACTCTATTGGGATATGCCTGTTAATCCTTCAAGGCAGTCCTTGTTCTTGAAACCCCTTTCGGGATTATCCTCAGCACACCACTAAAAGTCGGCTTTGTTAAATGCTATTATTAAGACTGTTCGGTAGCTAAAAATAGAGGCTTTGAAAATGATGAGGCATAGACAAAAATAAGAAAAACTGTGCAAATTTTGATATTGATGGGTGATTTGTGGCATGTGTATTGAATCTCTATGCTGTTTTTTATTCGTGAGAAAAGCTCGTGGCTGAATTCTTGAAAAAAACATTAGAATAAAGTTTAATTGCACCTGCTTACTGAACTAGCCATTGAAATTACTGAGTCAACAATTAGTGAGAAGGGATGCTCTAAACGAAGTGAACAAATAAAAGATTATTACGCAGCTGATTACAAGTAAATATGTTACTGCATGCTGCTGAACAAAAAAATTGCTGATGCAGGTGGAGGAAAAACTATTTTTAAAATATTGAGCGTATGTGTGCTGAACAAAAATGAAATTAAGACAGAGTTTTGATTTATGTAAATCCAATTTGAAACATGGATTTTGATTTATAGAAAAAAATGTTGACATGAGTAATGAGTAATGTTAATCAGGCATCTAGTGGTAATGGTAAACCTTCTACTTACAGGTTAAGGTTCCACCGTTCAATCAGTCCAGTGACGATATTACATTCTGGCTGGATAGATTTGAACGTTCTTGTCGTACTCATAATGTGGATAAATCACAATATGCTAACCAATTAGCAGAAAACTTGAAAGGTGAATCTTTGACTAGGTTATGCCTTGTAGGAGAAGCAGATAAGGATAATTATGATGTCATTAGGGCGGCTTTGATAAAAAAAATACCAGCTAAGTGAGGAAGGCTATCGCCTTTTGTTTAAGACGATGGTGCCTGAGACAGGTGTAGAATTCTCAGAATTCATTGCAAAGGCACGTCTCACAGTTGATCGTTGGATTGAGCTTTCCAAAACAGAAAAAACGTATGAAGGACTTATGGATTTGTTGCTCAGAGATAAGATTATGTCATGTGTTAACAAACCATTCCTTGAATTTATACATGAGCGTAAACCCAAATCTCTAAAGGAAATGGAAGAATATTGTTCCCAATATGTCACTGCACACCCCGACGTGACTTTTGGCAACACTAAGATTAAGGAGAGTATGCCAGTTGCTTCAGCAACACCATACAATCCCAATTATTCACACAGATTTCAGGGACCTCAAAACAGATTTTGATAAAAAAGGTAACCATAATAGTTATCAAAACCAAGGTAACCAATCATTTCAGGGTTCTTCTTCAAAGAACTGGAGACGAGCTGATAGCTCTCGACACAGGGGTGGTCACAATTATAGCAATTTCCATAGAGGAAGTAATTATAGAAACTATCCGAGGTATCCGTCTTGGAGTCAACAAGATCGCAATTACAGAGATACTCATTATAATGAATATGATAATGGTAACCAAGAGAACTATGACTCAAACCCAAATAGGGGTTACAATAGAGGTAACAATAACTACAGAGGTAATAATAACCGAGGTAGATCTCAAAACAGAAGACATAAACCACATTTTCAGGCAAACTCTGCACAACAAGAGTCCCATGAAGCCTATAAACAGAGTAAAGACAATAACGACGCTAATAATATGGCATGTGCCGCTTTTGATTTTGGGAGAGCATCTCAGTGCCCCCAATGCAAAACATTATTTGAGCCAACCACAGTGTCTACTTTAAGCTGCGGCCATCCTCTTCCTGCTCTTCCTGCATCAGTCGCGCATGATGGAAGAGGTTCTCTTGTCTTACATAAGGGTTTAGTAAATAACAATCCAGTCTCCGTGCTATTTGATTCTGGATGCACCACAATTGGTGTTAGGCAGTCACTCGTAGATCCTTCCCGTGCCACTGGACAAGTAGTCAAATGTGTAACATTTGGCGGCACATTAGAGAAATACTCTACTGCTATCATTAGGATTGCTACTCCTTTCTTTACAGGAGATGTACACGCATGTCTTCTTCCGAATCCGATCGCTGACGTCATCATCGGTCGCATTCATGGAGTCAAAGAATGCACTCCGCAACAAATTTCCGCGTGGGAAAGGCAAAACATGCAGATTGCTAACGCTGTAGTCACTAGAGCTCAGGCTCTTAATATGCCTCAAACTTCATCTACTGAAGATAATGAAGTGCATAACCAAGATGAACCCTTGGTAATTTCTCGTGACTCGTTTATAAAACAGCAAGAAGATGACCCCACTCTGAAGAAATTCTTCATTCTTGCAACTAAAGGTGATCCGAATAAAGACACAAGTCGTAAATCGTGGATTACAAAGAAGAATGGCGTACTTGTACGTATGGTTCAAGACTCCATTACGTCAAGTCATTCTCAAATCCTGGTTCCCAAGAATTTGAGAGTTAAAATTTTGCAGCACGCTCACGACTCTCAGTGTGCTGGACACATGGGTTTTTCCCGTACTAAGTCAAGAGTCCTTGCGGCTTTCTTTTGGCCATTGGTAAACAAGGACATACGGATTTATTGTCGATCTTGTAAAGTATGTCAGGAAGTTAAATCCAAAGGTCCACGGCATGCTGCACCCATTCAGGCGGCGGACATTCCTATTCGGCCGTTTCAAAAAATGGCCATAGACATTATTGGTCCATTTAAGATCAAGTCTGCCAGAGGACATCAGTTTATCTTGACGTGTGTTGATATGTGCACACGTTGGCCAGAGGCTATTCCTCTAAAGAGCATTACTACTGCTGATATTGCAGATGCTCTTTGGCTTATATTTTCTCGTCTGGGGTTCCCGGAGAGATATTGTCAGACCATGGCACCCAACTAATATCAGATACCATGTCTCAAGTAATGTCTACTCTGCAGATAGATAGATCTTTAAGTAGTATCTATCATCCAATGTCTAATGGGATGGTCGAACGCCTTAATAGAACACTTAAAAACTTACTAGGGAAGATAACTGAGGATCATCCTCAAGACTGGGACAGAGTTTTACCTGCGGCCCTCTTCGCTTACAGAGAGAACCCCAATGAACATACAGGATTTTCCCCCTTTGAACTCGTCTTTGGCGCGCGTCCGCGTGGCCCTATGTCGTTGCTTCATGATCTCATAACAGCTGACAGTATTGACGATGACACAAAGTCATCCTACGAATATGTCATCGCGTTGAGACAAAAGATTATCGAAGCATGCAAATTAGCAACTTCTTCTTCTGAATTTGCGAAACAGAAGGCAAGGCAATTTGCCAATAAGAAGAGATGCTTACGACAACTTTGTCCTGGGCACAAAGCATTTGTATTACTACCTTGTAGGGAAAACAGACTACTCATTTCTTGGAAAGGTCCGTACGATATAATATCGAAAATTTCCGATGTCGACTATATTGTCGATATTGATGGGAAGCATAAAATCTTCCACATCAATATGCTTACTGAATTCCATGAACGTCCGGATTATTTGCAACCCATTTTCCAAGCAACGGACAATTCTCCAGTACAACATGGTCATTACTCATCACTGTCCGTGATACAGGATGAGGAAACAAGTTTTTCAGATGTAAATCTTCCTCTTCCAATGATCCCACTTCATTCTAGTGAATCATGGAAGAACGTTACTGTCTCTCCTGATTTGTCTCTAGGAGAACAGCGACAAGTTTCAACTATGTTGCAAACATTTCAGGATGTACTCACTGACATCCCTGGACAAACTCATGTCATTGAACATGACATTGTTCTAACTGACCATACTCCTATTAGGGTTAGACCTTATCCTATACCTATACATTTTCAAGCACAAGTCGAGAAAGAGTTGGATGAGATGATAGATTTGAAAATAATCGAACCATCCACCTCTGCATATTCTTCGCCGATGGTTATTGTTCGGAAAAAAGACAATAACATACGTCTTTGCGTCGACTATCGCAAATTGAATCAAGTAACGAAGTTCGATGCCGAACCTATGCCTTTACTGGAAGAGCTACTTACTCGACTCTCCAAATCTCATTTTTTCACTAAACTTGATTTGTCTAAAGGATATTGGCAAGTTCCTTTATCTGAACGCGCCAAACCTCTCACGGCTTTTTCAACACCTAGAGGTTTGTTCCAATGGAATTTTATGCCTTTCGGTCTTATGAACGCACCAGCTACATTCGTACGCATGATGCGCCGAATCCTATCTTATCGGTCAGATGTCATTGCATATCTAGACGACATCTGTCTTTTCAGCGATACTTGGGAAGATCACTATTCAGGGTTAGATGAATTGCTGTCTACTTTGCGCGAGCACAACCTGACAGCGAAACCCTCTAAAGCCTATATTGGTTTTAGCGAAATTTCTTTCCTAGGCCACCGAGTTGGTCATGGTTTCCTAAAGACAGAGGACCATAATACAAGTAAGATACTTAACATCTCTATCCCTAAGACTAAAAAACAGGTGAGAAGTCTGTTAGGTCTTATTCAATTTTATGGCAGATTCATTCAGAATCTATCCTCTATCATGGCACCTCTTTCTACACTTTTAAAGAAAGGTTCGCCTAATATGGTCCACTGGTCTCAGGAATGCCAATGCTCTTTGGATAAGATTAAAACATTGTTTTCAACACCACCTATTTTAGTGTTACCTACTAAAGATAAGACATTTGTTCTTCGTAGTGATGCTTCATCCACTGGGATTGGAGCGGCACTAATGCAAGAGTACTCTGGAACTCTGCATCCTGTAATGTATATTTCCAGAAAACTTAATGCGGCAGAAAGGAATTATTCGGTTTTAGACCGTGAGCTATTAGCTATGGTTTGGTCGATCCTCAAACTACAGAGATTCCTTCTAGGCGCACATTTCATAGTAGAAACCGACCAAAAAGCTCTTACTGCTATACAGAGTAAGAATTTGAAGAGCTCGAGGTCTACTCGATATGCAATTGCTCTTCAACCTTTTCATTTCTCTGTGCGAGCTATTCGTGGATCAGATAATGTGATGGCAGACATTCTGTCAAGATGCCCACATGATTCCACATAACTATTAGGTCTTAGACTTCTTGATATGTCTAGTTTATAATAGTTCCTTTCTATATCAAGATAGATACACATTTGTAATTTAATAATATAATGATTGTATCACTACTTAGCGGTTCATTGATGTTTATTCACCGCTGTGCTTTGATGATTTTTCTTCATAAATCATAAATTTAAGATATCTAATACGAAATTATGGTATGAAATTTTTTAGGCATTGTGTAATTGCCAGAATTGTATTATACTTTGATGACACCTTCCTGGAAAAATTTACTTGTAGAGAAATAATTTCTCTCAGTTTATGAGATACATTCTCACCAGTCGCTCCATAAGTCGACTTAGCCTCATATTAGGCGTTATATTTATTCCTGATATTTTCATCTGCGCATTATTCATGCGTTGTGAGCCTATTGTACGTTGCTCCTAGATGTATTTCAAAAAAAAAAAATGTTCCATTTTTTTTTCTTCCCGGGAGGTGTGGTAAGACTGTTACGTGCAGTCTTTGATATCTTACAATATAATACATTTGTATGCTTGTTATGTTCGCAAATATTTTGTAAACAAAATAGATACTTTTTAGTGCTTAAGGAAAAGTCATTATTGAGTTACTTCCCTTGAAAGGAGTGTCGTCACTTCGATCGAACTCCGCGGATGAATCCAGTTTTACTGCGATTTATTCTTTGTTTGGGTAGAAATAGGTTGTTCTTGCTTCAGTGTATCTATGGCCTGAATTTATGTGTATTGTTTGTCTGGGTAGGACGAGTCTGTCTTATATCTGTATATCTTTGCATATCTAAGTCGAACTATATGGTCTTTTGTCGTTAGAAAGGTCAAAGGGCTGTTCGGCGGATGTGTCGCTAGAGAGGTGTGATTTGGCTTCGTCCTGATGGGGGCTGTGATTTTTGTGTAGCGGCTTGTCGCCGGAAAAAGTGATCTCAGTATTTATGGGGAAAGTGATAGTCGTCTAGACCTATCGTGTATGCTTTACCCCAGTGTTTATTCTTATTGCCAAGGAATGGCAGAATCATATTTCTGATACCAAGGTAACAAAAGATTCTCCTTATGAACTCTCTTACGAAGCCACCGTTTTTCGATAGGCACGATTTGTACGTCTGAGAGAATATATTTAACTAGATGAAGATGACATTCATTCCTAGCAGCACTATATCTTGTATGATGAAGTCAATTGTATCATGATAGAATCTACAGAGCTATGAGAACATTTAATGAATGACTAACTTTAATACAGATTCATTATCTGTATCCAAACGTGAGTGACAGCTCACGAGAGAAGCCATCTTGTATCCAAATATTTTGTGACTTTCAAGAAGAGAAAGGGATACCCCGTATTATCGCTTGATGAGTCCAGAGATCACTGCTACACATGAGAACCCAGTACTAGCGGTTCAATATGATTATATGAAAAATATGTGCTGAATATTATTTCAAGGAATCTTCGCTAGACGAGGTTAGGTCTAGAAGCCATCTTGAATGTTGTTTATAATCTGACGTGCTTTGTCAGTAAACTCAGATGATATATATATATATATATATATATATATATATATATATATATATATATATATATGGGCAATACTGAGTGCTTGTCTACTGACAGTCCATTATGCTATTATTCTACATGAGTGCCCATGTATCATTGCAAGACCATTTATCCACTGTACCATGATGTATTATGCCAACCTGTGATTTGTCACTATTCGTGCTGTCGAGTGTGTACGTCCAATTAAACTGTAGCAAAGGTACACAGTCGTTGGTGTCGATGACTTCCAGCCATACATGAGTGTGAGAAAAAGACCATTTGTCAACACCACGAACTCTTCTTATCATTCGCATATTATACTCACAATCTATGTCTACACACCACTGCGTAGGTCGAGTTGACATTCCATACTCAAACCACAAGCAACACAACAACACAGCATGTAGCTCTGGTGATGTTCTAGTGAGCTTATATTTATCAACTGATGATGAGCAAAGAAAATAGAGTTATCAACTAGAAGAGACTTTATCAGTAATTAAATACACAGACACCCACATGTAAATACTAAGTCTAATAATAATAATAATAATAAGCTCTATGATCAAATCAACTAACACTGGCTTTAGAATTTAGATTTTACAATTTTTGAATTTATTTAGTCCTGAACCAAATGTTCTTCTGGTCAGGACGTATGAAACAATATGTATTTATCAATAAAAGTGCATATATATATATATATATTGAATAATCAAAATGAAAATTTTGTACATAGATATATTGTTACATTGGTTAATATTAACACTTACTACAGTGTCTTGGGAAAACTAGCACAGGATGTCTAGTCGGGGTGAAGTCATCATTCCCGATCTATGTTTATAATGTTCATTGTCTTTGAAATATGGAATTGAGGTATAGTTTTTATACACCAGGATTTTGTTTATTTATTTTATTGTGGAAAAGTTTGATGAATCCACAGCAGGCCAGGTTTTCAACTTATCTGGCCTGTGACGATGCAGTAAAGAATTCAAGTGGCCCACTCCTCACAGTAGCTGGAGTAAAATGGTAGGCTTCTTAGGCATCCACTCTTGGACCTCTTCAAAGCATCTGGCACTAGCGTAGTGCCAGACCAGAAACTCTGAAACCAAAATTTGTGCCATGTGTCAACACACTGCCTACTGCACCATTTTTTACACACAACAAAGCAAAATTTTTTTACAAAGATCGAGTCAGATCTCTCTCACCAACTCAGCACATCTCACCCAGGCGGTATCAAATAGCACCAGTTTCCCATGACTGCATTGCATCCGAAATATGTTCATTCGTCTCCTTTTCCATCCAATAAGGTGGGTGATATGTTCCCACTGATCTCAAATATAGATCTGTCTTCTATAGTCTTAGATATGTTTTCCTATATTATTTGTTTGCCTCTAGGCCCTGGACTGTCGCTGGGGACCTAGAATAAGCACTCACTTGTCGTAATCATTTTTCATGACATGGCAGTATCAATCACTCAAAAATATTAAATAAAAAAGGTAAATGCTTTTTCCCTTACCACAATTCAAATTTGAAAACACAGTTACGTTGTACTAGCAAAACTCAGCTGAGCTGCTGGCTAGACTATGGCGTCCCACTGGTAATATATAAGTTTCATGGACGTCACCCGTCTACATTAACGATCTGTGTATATGGACAGTCTTCTACAAAATGGCACGTGCCTCTACTGTTTTTTCTATAATATGAAAGCTTCCGTCCAATCAGCGGACTTCCCCTCTACCGTTCAAATATTCAAACTACAATGTCCAAATTAAGTCCAGTTTCTGTCTAGTGTGTAATATTTTTATGTCGGTCTGTCCGTCCTAACTTGGTTTTTCCCAAAATTACACTTGGTTTTAGACGAAACTACAAAAAAACTACACAATTTTTTTCCCACTTACTTATACGATTTCGAGACAAAGTTATTTTTAGCTTCTACCCTCCCTTTTTTGCCCCTTGTCCACATGCAGTTTGTTTTTATGCGTTAGGCTCAATGACGCGTAAAAAGTGAATTTTGTGAGAAGTATGCACAAATAACTGTCGGCTAGTCTGTATTGAACAATACAGTCTTTCGTCAATATCTTCCGTGTTATCTGTCCGTCTGTGTAATTAAAAGTATATTATTTCTCAGATAAAGATGGGCTATCAAACTAGCTAGTTTTTATTCTCCTGACTTTATTATTAAGAAAAAACCTACTTTTCTTCAAGGTTAGTTTTGAAATTTGTTTTTGGTACCTTCGTTCACGGCGTTTGCCGCTATATTCAAACTAAAACGACTAATTACCGTAGAACGTCCAAGATACGTCTGTTTCTAACAAGAGCTAAGGTCGTTTTTTCGTCCACTTTCTTACATTGTGTCAACTAGTGGCGTAATTTTTTCCTTAAAAACTACAAATTGCGTCTTTTAGACTTTAGATTCAAACACGTGTTCAGACCGTCACATTTTTTTCTTTTATCTCCGTTTCTACCCCGTCTAAAAGGATAGGCCGTTAGTTTGCATGTCCTAACTAGTTAGTTTTCAATGACCCTAGAAAACGCTGGCGTAGGTGAAGAAGCAGCGGCTTATCTTACCTATATTTTTATCCCTACATGTTATTTTACCTGTTATCTTTATAAATGGAGGAATTTAAACGTTGCATCACTGTAATTTCACCACACATCTCCCCACCTGAGAACATGCCCTAAAGCAAGTTCCAAAACCAGTGATACACATAGATAAAATTAACTCCTCACGCCTGCCAACTACTCTAAATTTGATGACAGGGGTACCTACTGAGGAAATCTGCACCGACATTCTGTGATCCCGGGATATATTCGATATTAAACTGATATGGTTGCAACAATAAAGACCATCTTAACAATCTTGCATTTTCATGCTTGGCCTGAGATAAGAACACGAGAGGCTGGTGATCGGTCTGGACCACAAAAGTCCTACCATACAGATAGATTTGGAACTTTTTTATTGGCCAGATTAACGCTAAACACTCTTTTTCGCTTGTGGAATATCCTTGTTCCGCTTTGTTCAACTTGCGGCTTGCATAAGCGACTGGGTTCAGTTCCCCATTGGGTGAAGAGGACCTTTGCAACAGAGCCACCCCCGGGCTTACATTGCTTGCGTCTGTTCTCACCACAAAGTCCTGAGTCAAATCAGGCAATTTGAGAATAGGCTTGCTAGTGAGTTTTTCCTTTAACTCTTTCAGTCCCAAGCAAAAAGGTGGGTTTGGCCCAAACAAAAATGGCCATACCAGTATGTTTTTATTGTTTTTGTTTGGAAATAATTTTTTTTAAATGTTCATATTCATAAATAACAAAAGTCCATAATGGATGGCTATAGTTTAAGAAGATAGCGTTTTTGAGTTGTCGAAATTAGAAAACAGCCCTAGAAAGAATCAAGAGATACGAAAGCCAGTATACTGGCTCTTGGGCCAAATGGGTCTAGCGGGAAGTACAGTATACTGGCTCTTGGGGCTTAAAGAGTTAACTCTTGAAATGCCAATTCACATTGCGCTGACGAAACAATTTTATCTGGATTTCCCTTGCGAGTCAGATCAGTCAGAGGAGCACATATAGAGTTAAAATTTTTGATATATTTTTGGTAAAACCCACATAACGACACGAAAGATCGCACGTCTTTTTTTGTTTGCGGTCTAGGTGCTCTCTGCAGTTTTTCCAAGTTCTTGGGGTCAGGGGTCATTTTACCCTGATATACAGTATGTCCCAAAAATTCCAACTCTTTGCATCCAATACAACATTTTGTTGGTCTAGCAGTTAAGTTCGCTTCTCTGAGCCTATCAAATAACATATTCAGAGAGTTAATGTGTTCTTCAAATGTTTCTGTGGCGACGAGAATATCATCCATGAAATTTGTGATACATGGATTATTCAAGGGATCCAACAATTTGCGCATCATCCTAGAAAATACACTCGGAGCATTTTTCAATCCGAATGGTATCATGTTGAATTCATAATGTCCGTCCGAGGTGCTTAAAGCTAAATAAGGTCTAACTTCAGACTTCACTGGAATCTGGTAATAGCCTTTGCTAAGATCCACCTTCGAAAAGTATTTTGCCTTGTTCAATCTGGCAAATAACTGTTTTGTGTCCGGTAATGGATCCACCTGACCTTCTGTGACAGCATTCAGTTTCCTGTAATCTATGCACAGTCGATGTTCCCCAGACGGTTTCCTCAACAAAACTACACTGGAGCTAAAAGAAGATTCACTGTGAGAAATAATCCCTTCTTTGAACAAATAATCTATTTCCTCTTTCAATGCCTTCTCCTTAGCGAACGGAACAGAATAGGCTCTCATACAGATTGGTGTTGAGTCTACCAGCTTCATGTCATACTGTAGCAAATTAGTATGCCCCGGTTTATCTGTTAACACATCCGTATGTTCCTCCAGAACCTGTTGAACTCTCTCCCTCTGATTTTTAGTCAGGTGCTTACTGACTTTTACCTGTGCGGCTGTCTCACAGGGGTGTAATGGGTATTCACGTGAGGTGAGTGGTTCCTTTTTCATTTCAGTTGCGATAGCCAAGGTCAGTAAGGGGGTGCTTTCCTGGATTGGTCTGTCCAGATACTTCTTTAAAAGGTTCACATGATATATTTTCTCCTTCCCCTTTTTGTCAATTTTATAGTTTGTTCTAGACACCTTCTCTAGAACCGTATATGGACCTTGCCATCCAATTTGCAACTTTATCTGGCTGCCGGGTAGTAGAAGAAGCACTTTCTCTCCCACAGCTAATTCTCTGTCCTTTGCTTTCCTATTAAAATAAGCTGCATGTTTCTTCCTGGCTTGTTTCAAATTATCATTTGCCAGTTTCCATCCAGCTTTCAGACGAGTGGTCAGCTCGTTCACATATTGATATGATGAGGTAACAGTCTCTTCTGCTTTCTCATCTGTCCAGGTCCTTAATAATGCTTCTAATGGACCTTTTATTGGCCTCCCAAATAACAGGGTTGCGGGAGCCATCCCGGTTGAACTATGTGGTACTTCCCGGTACGCAAACAACGCAGCGGGCAGAAATTGATCCCACATATCAGGTTTCTCATGTGCCAGCTTCCTCAGGATAGAAATGAGAGTCCCATTGAACCTCTCTACCTGGCCGTTCCATTGTGGATGGTACGGACTACAATGAAAGTGTCTGGCTTGAAATAGCTTAAAAACTTCTTCCGTTAATTTCCCCTTGAACTGTGAGCCATTATCAGTCAAGATTTGATGCGGGAATCCTAATCTTGTGAATATTGTAAGTAGTGCCTCTGCCACATGTTTCGAATCAATTGATGGCAGGGCTACCGCCTCTCCCCACATAGAACAAGTGTCCACCAGAGTAAGGATGTAACTGTTCCTCCTCTTGGTCCGAGTGAGAGGTCCCACAATATCCACTGCAACCCTCTAAAAGGTGTTCCCACTATGGGCATTTCCCCTAGAGTTGCAGGAGCAGTCCAATGCTTTGGAGCTACCCTTTGACATTCTGGACAGGATTTGACATATCTTTTTATATCTTCAGTTATCCCTGGCCAGAAGTAATGACAAGCTATACGCTGTCCTGTGGCGCTGATCCCCATGTGACCACTGAAGGGAATCGCATGCCCTAGTTCCATCACTCTATCCCTATATGAAGCGGGAAGAACCAGCTGGTTGTGACCATTTGTTTCAGTTCCGGCCTTCCTGTATATCAATTTGTTCTTCATAAAATACTCTCCCTTGCTTGGAGGTGTGTGGCATTTGGGCAATTTTTTAAAACATGGCTTGAGTGTTCTATCCTCACCCTACGCCTTCCTCATCTCTTCTGGATGAGCATTTATAGGTTCACCTTCTTCCTCCTTTGACTGTGACATGGTCTGCACCGTCGCCATGATCACAGGTCTCTCGGGATTCCCCAAGAAGACGTATCTACACCCCAATATCAGAGGGTAGATTGGTTCATCTATCACTGCTGCTCTGATTTCTCCTTCCACATAGCGAGTTTTCACCGTTATCCTTGCGATGGGAAGTGTCATGAGTGGTATGTCCTTAGTCGCCCCTTGTATTTCCACTGTTTCTGTGGTATACTGACTTGGGTCCACTAGGCTAGCCTTCACAACTGAATCATAATCCAAACCTGTATCATATAGGCACCTTATGGTGACCCCATTACAAATAACATCCTCACAAACTGGGGGGTGATAAGGTTCCTGCTGTCCATTAGGATTAACCTTTAATCTCTGGTTCCACGATTTCATTGCAGCAATGTTTGAAGGTTTCCTTTTACAAAATTCGGTGTTATGGTTGTCTTTCTTACACCATTTGCACCACCTCTTTCCTTGGTTAAACGGTTTTCTTTCATTATATTTTTGGTCATTGAACTGTGAGTTTCTATCACGATAATTATTTCGTGGCCTATCAAAGTTTGTCGTACCTTTATTACCTTGTTCTCTGGTATCAAATTTATTAAAGTGCTGTGGGGCTTTAACATTTTCTATATGTTTCTTTTTAGAGCCAACTACCTCTGCCTGGGCTGCTTGATACCTCTCAGCGACATTCAAATACCTTCCCCAACCTCTCTGCACTTTGTTTCATGAGAAATTTTCTCAGGTCTGGAGCCATGGACTCTCTTAATTGCTCTATCATGATAATTTCTTTGAGATCTTGGGTCTTCCCCAGAGCAGTCCATTTCTCCAAATAGGTTTCCAGTCTGGCAGAGAATTGGTGGTATGTCTCCCCAGACAAAAGTTTGGCATTTCTAAACTTCTTACGACAAAATTCACCATTCTTTTCATATCTCAATAACAAAGCCTGCTTTAGCATGTCATAATTGTCTTGGTCGTCTCTATTCATTTTAGCAAAAACTTCTTAAGAAGTACCTCTAAGCCCCTGGGATAACTTAAGATTCCACCTCTCTCTTTCCAACCCATACGTAGTAGCCAATAGTTCAAATCTACTTAGGTACCCCTTTATGTTATCGTCTTTCTCAACAAAATGGTCTAAATGAAACCCCATAGCTGAGGTTGAGGCTCCCTGACTAGGCGTGGCATCGGAGGGAAAGGGGCTGGCACCATTTTTAGGAGCATGGCCTTGAATTTCCAACTCCCTTAGTCGTAATTCGTGCTCCCTTTGCAATCTTCTATCTTCTGCCTCAGCAGCCTGTCTCCTTTCCTCTCTTTCAGCAGCCTGTCTCTTTTCCTCTGCTTCCCTTTCAGCCTTTTTTCTTCTAATTGAAGCCTTTTAATCTCCCTATCTGCCTCCAATGCCTTGGCCTCTTTGTCAGCCACAATCTGCAGCCTCTTAAGTTCTTCATCAGCCTCAATTTGTAACCTCTTCTCTTCAGCTAACCTCCTATCTTCCCTTTCAATATACTTGTCACATTCTGAAGTTACATATTGAATTTAAACCTGACCATCCATGTTCATTTCCTTAGCCGTCAGCACAGCAGCCGATCTGAATTTGGCTAGATCTGCCATACTATATCACACAATTTAACAATGACTGAGGTAAATTACAATCTCTAATTATTAAGGTAATATACTAATTAATTAATTACCACTGGCTGTGAAGAATCATCAACTTTTATTTTCCACTTTTAATTTTAGGGACACTGTTAAATTTATACAACTTATGCCCCCAATAGTTTGATTCCCGGACCAGGAGACCCTAATATCTTTGATAAACCAAAATCCCGGACGAGCCCCCAATATTTGTAGTGGTTTTTGATGTTATTGTGTGGTTGCTATGTTACCTAGTGTACTGGATGAGGTCAGCTGTGAAGGCTCCTGAAGATAACAGTTTATGTGAGTTACAGAATGCCTTTCTGCTACCACTTATGACCTCAAACAGACTTATTCTGCTATTATGTATGTTAGCTACGTTTCATGTCTAGGGCAATGAAATGTGATGTGTAGGTAATTAAATACACAGTTACACACATTTAAACACTAATTCTAATAATAATAATAATAAGCTCTATGATCAAATCAACTAACACTGGCTTTAGAATTTAAATTTTACAATTTTTTTGAATTTATTTAGTCCTGAACCAAATTTTTCTTCTGGTCAGGACGTATGAAACAATATTTATTTATCAATAAGAGTGCATATATATATATATATATATATATATATATATATATATATATATATATATATATATATATATATATATATATATATATATATATATATACATATATATTGAATAATCAAAATGAAAACTTTGTACATAGATATATTGTTACATTGGTTAATATTAACACTAACTACAGTGTCTTGGGAAAACTAGCACAGGATGTCTAGTCGGGGTGGTGTCATCATTCCCGATCTATGTTTATAATGTTCATTGTCTTTGAAATATGGAATTGAGGTATAGTTTTTATACACCAGGATTTTGTTTATTTATTTTATTGTGGAAAAGTTTGATGAATCCACAGCAGGCCAGGTTTTCAACTTATCTGGCCTGTGACGATGCAGTAAAGAATTCAAGTGGCCCACTCCTCACAGTAGCTGGAGTAAAATGGTAGGCTTCTTAGGCATCCACGCTTGGACCTCTTCAAAGCATCTGGCACTAGCGTAGTGCCAGACCAGAAACTCTGAAACCAAAATTTGTGCCATGTGTCAACACACTGCCTACTGCACCATTTTTTACACACAACAAAGCAAAATTTTTTTTACAAAGATCGAGTCAGATCTCTCTGACCAACTCAGCACATCTCACCCAGGCGGTATCAAATAGCACCAGTTTCCCATGACTGCATTGCATCCGAAATATGTTCATTCGTCTCCTTTTCCATCCAATAAGGTGGGTGATATGTTCCCACTGATCTCAAATATAGATCTGTCTTCTATAGTCTTAGATATGTTTTCCTATATTATTTGTTTGCCTCTAGGCCCTGGACTGTCGCTGGGGACCTAGAATAAGCACTCACTTGTCGTAGTCATTTTTCATGACATGGCAGTATCAATCACTCAAAAATATTAAATAAAAAAGGTAAATGCTTTTTCCCTTACCACAATTCAAAATTGAAAACACAGTTACGTTGTACTAGCAAAACTCAGCTGAGCTGCTGGCTAGACTATGGCGTCCCACTGGTAATATATAAGTTTCATGGACGTCACCCGTCTACATTAACGATCTGTGTATATGGACAGTCTTCTACAAAATGGCACGTGCCTCTACTGTTTTTTCTATAATATGAAAGCTTCCGTCCAATCAGCGGACTTCCCCTCTACCGTTCAAATATTCAAACTACAATGTCCAAATTAAGTCCAGTTTCTGTCTAGTGTGTAATATTTTTATGTCGGTCTGTCCGTCCTAACTTGGTTTTTCCCAAAATTACACTTGGTTTTAGACGAAACTACAAAAAAAACTACACAATTTTTTTCCCACTTACTTATACGATTTCGAGACAAAGTTATTTTTAGCTTCTACCCTCCCTTTTTTGCCCCTTGTCCACATGCAGTTTGTTTTTATGCGTTAGGCTCAAGGACGCGTAAAAAGTGAATTTTGTGAGAAGTATGCACAAATAACTGTCGGCTAGTCTGTATTGAACAATACAGTCTTTCGTCAATATCTTCCGTGTTATCTGTCCGTCTGTGTAATTAAAAGGATATTATTTCTCAGATAAAGATGGGCTATCAAACTAGCTAGTTTTTATTCTCCTAACTTTATTATTAAGAAAAAACCTACTGTTTTCAAGGTTAGTTTTGAAATTTGTTTTTGGTACCTTCGTTCACGGCGTTTGCCGCTATATTCAAACTAAAACGACTAATTACCGTAGAACGTCCAAGATACGTCTGTTTCTAACAAGAGCTAAGGTCGTTTTTTCGTCCACTTTCTTACATTGTGTCAACTAGTGGCGTAATTTTTCTTTTTAAAAACTACAAATTGCGTCTTTTAGACTTTAGATTCAAACACGTGTTCAGACCGTCACATTTTTTTCTTTTATCTCCGTTTCTACCCCGTCTAAAAGGATAGGCCGTTAGTTTGCATGTCCTAACTAGTTAGTTTTCAATGACCCTAGAAAACGCTGGCGTAGGTGAAGAAGCAGCGGCATATCTTACCTATATTTTTATCCCTACATGTTATTTTACCTGTTATCTTTATAAATGGAGGAATTTTAACGTTGCATCACTGTAATTTCACCACAACCACCTTGTAAAACATATCTAATTTCTGGTATTTTTGTCCATACACTTTTAACTTCTTCTATAATTGTATTATTTTATGTTTATTAAAAGGCAGTGGTTATATATGTATACAATATATCCGAGAAATGAAAAGAACAACACACTTAAGAAACACAATACTTCTTTATGAAGTCTATTTTGCGATTGTGGATCGAACTATATTGCTGGAAATGTGCTATTTTATATATATATACATATATATATATATATATATATATATATATATATATATATATATATATATATATATATATATATATATATATATATATATATGTTGAGAGACACCGGAAGAGGCCATTGTTGAGCTATTTCAATACTGTTCTTTGGTTCGGCTCGGGTTCATGTCTCTCTTTGTTAATATTATCGAAGGTAGAATTCTATAATTATTCTACAGCTTTCTGTAGTCTAGTGGCTGAAACAACTAGGGTAGGAACAAGAGCATGAACACGTCAACGGTCAACTGGTTTGACAAGACTTCGCTAGCGGTCAACGGTCCATTATATTTATTGTTAATAATGCACAAGTATATGAAGACAGTCCAATAGTATATACACGACTTTACTCAGGCACGCCACGTCCAGATATGCTTCAGGTATCAGATATATCCCAATCTCTCAACAGAAACTACTTTTCCTTTTTACCCGTGGACATCAGCTGTACATCTCTGCATATATACAGCTCCAGGATCACCTGACGATCCTTAGCAGATACACATTATCTCACGTTCACTAAAAACTCCTGTAATAAAGGCCCATATTCACTTGGCCGTCAAACACTTACAGTCAGTTGAAGGCTGACATCAATGACCATCAGTTCCACTTGTCAAAAATACATTTATCGGCCTCACTGATTACTACCAAGAATCTCACGTTCTCTGGCTTTTAACAAATTCCGATGCCACGAAGGCTGATACACAAAGGAACCAGAAATTCGCTGGTTATAAACACTTCCCTCTGCCTTAAAGGCAAACACTGGAAGAACCATGACTCTCACCTGTCATGAACACACGTCTGCCATGAAGGCTAACATAAAAGAACCCAGGGCAACCTTTACAGCGTCACACTTCTCAACGCCCCCGATCATTCACACTACGTTTTATAGGAGTGATCTGTGGTACAGAACTATAAACGTGTGTGACGGTATTGCCTCCCCTGCTTTGCAGTAGTAGTCCAACAGTGGCCAAAACTCAAGAGTATCTAATATGGGCTTCAAATGTATCTACCTTCGCACAAGATTACTCTTGGCAGAGATGTAGATAGAAGGGAGATGAAATGACAAAATTTAATAATCACTTTAGGTTTTTTAACAGTTGGAAAATAATTTGAATAGTTATGGATCAAGAAAAGTTACCATCATGGTCTTTAAAGATTGTGAAGTGTTACAAGAAATTCAAGTGGCAGCATACATTTGAACTTAGCTGCCAATGATGGTTCTGCTCCTTCTTATGGGTTGGTTCTTTTCACTCTGCTCACGCTCGTCCCTGATCAAGGTTGTCGGGGGTAGCTCGTTTCCCAGAAATGTCAAGGAGAGTCTACCAAGTGTGCTCTTCGTCTTAAAGCTTAGGCCACTGTTCCCTTCTTGTTCCAGAGATAGTACTTTCTGCTGGTACCACCAATAACTATGGTAAAATAATAGAACGAAACGCTCTTCTGAGTATGGCGTTTTCCACCCCATAGTTATGGGTTCCTATCTTCCCATACCACCATCCCAATTACTCAGACTTTACCCTCGATGAGAATTAAATTTAATCTCTCGGGATAAAACTTTCTTTACATTTAAATAGAATAGCTTTCATAGTTACTTTATATTTAAATGAACAGGTTAATAGTACAGATAGAGTCTGCGTACCTGTATATCTCCATTGATTGAAAAGTGTTCACAATACAATTTGAATATGCTTTTATTTATATTTACACTGATTAAAAAGGCTGAGACTTCCATTAACTTTAAAATGAATATTTTCACATAGACATTTACACTGGTTTAAGCATAAAAACTTACATTAATTTTAAAGTGGCTATGTTTATAGGGACATATACACTGCTTTGAAAATGTAAGTATTATACTTAGAATGTACATCATCTCTTTCATCTTTCCCTCCCTGCTCCATAGGAACCTGGGACTACATTATGCTTTTAGTTCTCTTTACGAAACTAGCAATGAAGCAATCACCAGTCCGTGCAGTGGTAGTTTATGAATCATCATTCTATACGCTGAGGTTGCCAGCCTCAAATGACTTTGACATCCACAAGCGAGTTTCACATATTAAAATTCACATTGTAATATATACATGTGTATTGCCAGATGTTAGGACGTTTATTAACATTTTATCACCTGTTAACATAAAATACGTACGGCTATGTAGTACTATAACTTAGGCGATGAAGTCAGATCTTCTACTTATGCGAGTGTAAATCTGAGTTGGTGCAGAAAAACTACATCGACTTATCTGAAAATTCTAATTATCAGAAGTTGACTTAACCGGAGTTTTTTAACAAAGCCAAAAAAAGCCAAAACGCTGGGTGCCTCCAGAATTTCTTATAGTTAAACGAAATGCCTGTGTAAATCATCGTAATTCTTACCCTTTAGCTCAAGGTGGCCACTCAAGTTCTAGAGATAAACCCAGATTTTCTTCTTTAAAAAAACCCCCCAGAAATACCCAGATTATTTAATGCCTCAATTACACGGTATAGACGATGCTTACACAATCTTTTAGTGCAACTTTAGCACAAATAAGCTGTGTGCTACCAATTTTTATTTATTTCTTCATTTTTATTTCATTTTTTATTACCAAAAATTCACAATTATATAAAAATGATTTTATTAACACCCCAATATATGAACTCTTGAAAATGAGATATTTTAACAGTAACATACTTACAGTAGTTACATTAACAAAATGTTCCTCAAATCAAATATAAAATGTTAGTCGTAACTTGTTACTGTTGAAAATTGTCACTTGTCAGCGACTCGGCATCCATGTCGACAATTTCTCCGTCAAGATCATATGCATGAATTGACAACGTGGAATCTTGATTGTGGAGTTCCAAAATCTTTGCATATCTCTGCCGACAACGTCCTTCATGCACATCTTCAATCACGCTTTTACTAGGATTAAACTTATGACAAACTCCATCTTTGGCAACTGCTTGCTTGGCTAGTATTCGATTGGAAACTGTTTCACACAAAAGCTTGTTGGTTTGTTTAGTTTCAACTAAGTTAACCTTCGAAAACACTCTTTCGACGCTTGCTGAGGAGTAAGGTAGTGCCATAAGCGTGCACATGAGGTCAGCCAAAACATCAATTTTTTTCTGGTTATTAGCATCATTTACTTGTTGAAGTCCCAGCCAGAATGTGGGCGGATCCTCATCCACCAGATGTCCAAGATCTTTTCGGTACGATGCCAGTTCTCGCCATTGATCAGACAGACGATCAAGGCTCTCTTCTAAAACAACTGTTGGGAACTGCGCTGCTAATGTAATGACAGAAGGTTTGTTGATCTCGAGAGCTTGCTTTGGATCCAACAGCTGCATTTGCGCCAGAACACTGTTTGGTCCAAGTGAGCAATGCCGTACTGCTTCACATATGCCTACTTGATGTGCTTCAGTGACATTTTTTGAGCAATTGTGCTGTCTGGAAACATCTGCTTGCAACATTCAATCAAATGATCAGCTTGCGAAAACGGAGTATTATGTTCTGCCATGAAAGCAGACAACAGTATCTCCACTTTAGCAATTTTGTCTTGGAGACAGGGCTCTTTTGGTTTGATGAAAAACTTGCTAATGTTCAGAGTTTTGCTATTGGCTTCGAAGTTTTTCATGTGCTTCTGTGTGCTTTTATGTGTCAATAAAGCTGTTTTGTTGGCATTAGTTAATGTACAGGAATAGACCGTAGAAATCGCAGCACAGCGATTGCCAGAGTCCGGCTTTATCCAATCCTTCAGTTCGCTGTTTGTTAGCCATTCCTCACAAAGAGCCTGCTGATACCATGGCTTCACTTTTTTACGCTGCGGCGTATGTGTCATCATGCTGCTACAACTACCTAGCGTACCTTCATCATCGCTCATTTTATAATCTTATAATAGCAACAACAACAAAAAAAACAATATGCTGTTTGTCTGCTTAAGTCTAAAATTTAAAAAGAATACTTTTACATGCATTGTAAATGCCAGTTGTCAAATATACCCAGATTAATGCAGATTTGGAAAAAAAAGATACCCTGATACCTAGACGGAAGCCAAAAAACCCAGATCTAGTAAAAAATACCCAGCTGTGGCAACACTGCTTCAGCTCCCCAAGGAAAACATTGGAAGGGAGATAGATGGTGAATTCCCCCACTCTTCTGGTGCAATATATGTAATACAATTTTTCAAATACGAGCGATTTTAAAAATATGAACGAAAGAACACACCTAATGTGGATTGCGACGTTTTCATAAAACCAGTGGGATACTGTCTTAAGCCTAGTATATTTACACAGGTTACTAATAAGGAATTTGGGGTTTTTAGCGCTGAAATGCAGTTTGAATGTGTTTGTTGATGTTGTTTTCTTTAAAAATCAGCCACAATAAATTTACATTCAAGATCGTGTAATTTCGTATAGCGTTGGCTACTTAGCGTAAGAGGAAAAACGGAACTCTTGTTGTGACTACCTTTACTGTTATCACAACTGTAACTGATTTATATACATTTTAAACGATTTTTTGTACACAAATTTCATTTTTTGTTTAACAATAATCAAGTAGGCATTAAAATAATTGATTTCTTTGCAAATAAAGTTATTGAATTATTTTCAGTGTTCTTGTGTTAATGTAATTGTAATTTTAAGGGAATCGTAGAGCCATTTATATTTTCCTTGGAAAGCATAGGATAGATCCAGCGAGAGGGCAACTTAGTCACCTGTTCACTACTTCTGTAACATCTGGACAGTGAGCTTAATAGCCCGACTTCATCCTGTGCTATCCCTTCACCAGTTCTCTCTTCCGAGTCTGTGATGCTATTCTTTATATCAAGTACTACTTGGTAGTATCATTACTCATGTGAATTTACCATCTCGCCACAGATCTAAACGTCTGCCTTGCCTGTTTGTCTGACTGCCTTTCCGTTAAACCGTGATCCATCTCTCTTTCACTTTATATTTGTCGCGAGAGGTTTGAGATGTTATAAAGAATAAGATATCCTGGATATAAAGGTGTATCAGATGATACCAAGATAGTGCCAGATAAGAATCTGGTCTTATCAGTAATACCCCCTTCTCTGAAGAGAGTAGGGTGTATAGACACAAAGGTAGGGTCAAGCTATGTACGTTCCCAGAGAAGATGGTGATGTAGTACTCTGAGTCCCTAACTGCTACCTCTCCTGATCCGCCTCTGTGATTATGGTATTTAATATGTTTCTGACTCTGCTAGGGGTAATTTATATAACTATATTCACCAACAAGAACTATAATTCAACTTAAAGAATCTAAGAAAGTCTTCTGGTGAATATTTACAATTTAATTAAACAGTTTCTCTTTTCTGTTTGAAAAGTGTTAAACTCAAATATTTTACAACATTAAATAAATAAAAATAGTTAACAAATGTTTTTCTCGTGGTTCAAAATGTCTATCATCTTGTAGACAACTTTCACTTGCTTGATTATTCACTGGTAGGATTGTTTATTATTATTACTATAAGTTTATAGAAACACTATATTAGTTGTGTCATCACAAACTGAATGCGTTTATGTCTTTATTAACACTGGATAAGCTGCACAGTTGCTCTATGCAACTTAACTGAGTCACTGGAGATGGCTCCCTTAGATGCTGGATATAAGATTCATCTGAACTCGTTCCAGTAGTCACATACGTAATGGCTGGCACTGTATCAAAGACTGGCACTGCATTCGTCGTAACTTTCAATAAGAGCAGCCTCCTCTGGTTTTGAGACTTTTGGTTAAAGGATTAAACCTGCAATGAATTCAAACGCAATCCCTGTATTCTTCTATCCATATCCCTCGTATGACACAGATGGGGACGATAGACAGTTTCAGATAAGCGTGCAAGCAGAAGCACAAGGTATAGTGTAGTTATCAACAATTATTTCAATTCAAAGTGATCACAATTTACGTCTACCTTTTTAATTATAAGTGTTTTCCCATGATTCGCTTCTCTACAATAATTTGGTTGTAAGTAAAACTATTAAGCAATATGGCAAACGAAACTGTAAATCAATCCCTTTCATCCTTCTTTATGTTCCTGTCAGGTGTCTCATTCCATTCAAGAAATACTTCTTTAAATACATTTACCAGCTTACAGACACAATTAGCCATCTTTCTCAATATTTAAATATTTCCGAAGGCGGGCTTTGCCTCTAGAAGTACACATGAGCCTGTAAGTTTCATCAGAAGACACAGTCCATTCCTAACACATCTTATACACATCGTATCGCACAGTTGGATTAATCAATATAATTACACACAATTATATACATTTATATATAAACAGATTCGTTCTTACCCTCAGGTACACACAGACTAGCCCTCAATGGGTGATTAAGGTCTGCTAACAACTGCAGAAGGCAAACGCTGGCATTAATATATGCTCTGCTTTCCCCGCTCTCTCTGTGGTTTTTTTTTCAAATCGTGACTGACCCGAGTTTGTTAGGGAAGTCTATTTATAGTCTGACCTCGGATGTACGAGACGGAATACCCCTAAGGCTTTACATACCTATATAATAATCTTTTAGGTTACTACTTGCATTTTCTGTTATGCATAGTTTAAACATCTAAACTTAGGCCAACCTGAAGCTTCGAATGCATTTAACCTAAGATTTCTCTCGTCCTATAACAGTATTAGTAAAATTATTACTACTTACGGGTAGAGTAACATCCCTAATATAGTTTTGATAACCTCTGCCAAGTGGTACTTCTTCTATACTACTGTAGCAAAATTTCTAAGTTAATCATGTTACACAAAATAGGGTCTGGCCATCTTTATTTTTCCCAGCGATAGTAAACATAGGACCAAGAAAGCGTTTTCATTGGTCAATGTATTTTATCTTTTCCCCAATGTATGGCGCGCCGTTAGGACCAGAGTTATTAGAATTCGTGATGTGAAACAGACGTCATTTCACGACAATATTTATAGGTTATTTCGACTGTGGCAGATTATTAATGGTCAGAGAGAGGTAACCGGGTTTACTAGTGAAAAATAATAAATGAGTAGTCGAGGTTTTTCATATTTCCCCCCACGAGAGATCACGTGGTACAAGTTCGAGTAGGTTCATAAATAAGGGAAGACCACATGCCTCCATCTCTTTCACGCCATGCAACTCGCTGAGACAACAGCACATAAGTGCTCACCTGCATTAGCGACATACGGTAGATGTCGGGTCTGCGTTGCGCAAGACTATCAAGTTACAATGCGTGTAAGATGCTTGATGCCACGAGCATTGTAAGGTGAACAACCTATTGCACAGAGAAACGTTGGTATGTAGAATAAGTGTCTTAAAAATATGTAGCCACACAGAGGAACCAGTTATGACATTTAAAGGACAGTGTAAACTCAGGGAAATATTATTATAACTTGGAAGTCGTCCAGTAAATACTATCCTAACCTGAAATCACCTGTATGAATCCAGAATAAAGATGTCCTGTGTAACGTAGCAGACTGAAGAACCACGTGTCAAGATGGCAGATAGAAAATAAGCTACACTTTCATCACCAACGAGTACACAATGATATATGAGATTATTGTATACGCAGGAGGAGATATGCCTTGCAGATCTTATGTTGGCTTTTGTTCTATTCTTGACCCTTGTAAATATGTTAAATAAACATTCTGTAGCAGCGTGCGACTTGAGGTCAGTCAGTCAGCAAGTCTAGTTACATCCTGTAATTAACTGGGTGTCACTTGAAAACATAATCGTCATCATCATCAACGTCAAGGGGCAAGGAACATGCCACTATAAGCAATTACATGACGAGCAAGCAAGATTAATGTATGGCTAACCTACGCCGCGCGGCGGAGCAGACAGAGCTGCAACACGATCGCTGAACACATTAGTTATTTAAATGTATTTTTTATCTGCTGTTCTAATTATGCATCAAATTCTGCATTCTTTACATCAAAGAAATTACATTTAGAGTCTCAATTTCTGAATTAATACCGCACATGACATCCATTAGCGACTATGTCTGTGACGCGGGTGTAATAGAAGAATTCAATTAAAGCGAAAGATAAAACCCATGCTCACTGGACTTACCTGAGATATTACTAAGCCAGAGATCGGGAACCTTTCCACGACAAAGATCCAAATATTTAATTTTGTCACTGTTTTAAAAAAAATTGAAGAGCTGCATGAAAAAGAAAAAAATCACATGGTATCCCTCATTCAATAATATATATATATATATATATATATATATATATATATATATATATATATATATATATATATATATTAAATATATATATATATATATATATATATATATATATATATATATATATATATATATATATTATATTTAATTGACATAATAAACACAATTTTTCAAATGCTATTTTAATACACAATAAGTAATACAGGTTTTCAGTAACAAATATTCCTATAAGATGTAACATAATAATAAAATAAAATATACAAATGAAAAGTAAGGAAATTTAATGAGAGTTTTGCTGTTGGATTTCCTTGCAAAGTTGGTCAATATTTGGTGAATGTCGTACAGATAGGTTGTGACTTTTTTTTGGCCCGTCTGAGTAGAGTGGATGGTGATAGGTACGTGAGAAAGGTGTGAGAAATAGATTTCACGGGTGGTAGTTTAAGGAAAAAAGATATGTCTCTAGAATGAGTAAGTTTCTCTATTCCAGCCTATTTACACGACTATAATTTAGTACAAGACAACCTTGCCCCCCATACATATAAATATAAGTTTAACTACACACACACACAGCTATGTGACAACAAGACACACAAACGTGAAAAACTACGGTTACTTGGGTATGGGTCTGACCAACACACAAAGGTAAGTTTCTTTGTTGTTTATTATCATTAAACTTGACAAAAACCAATATGTAAAGAAAAGTCAAATAAAATCAGATTTACATACATATGAAATTCATTCATAACCCTCCACTCCCAAAGGAGCATAGGCCTTCAACAAACACATGCCAAGTCTTCCTGTCACGTGCCATCATCGCAAGTTCCTTCCACGTTCTCCTTATCATGATCATCTCTGTTTCCAGCTCTCTTCTCCATGTGCTTCTTGGTCTACCTCTGCCTCTCTTGCCCTGGGGGTTCCAGAACAAGGACTGCCTTTTAATGCTATCTACAGGTTTCTTCAGTGTGTGTCCTATCCATTGCCATCGTCTTCTTCTCATCTCTTGTTCCACTGGCACTTGTCTAGTTCTTGTCATCAGTTCCACGTTGGTAACTTTGTCATACCATTTTAATCCCTCTATTCTATGCAAGCACCCATTTATGAAAGTCTGTAGCTTTTTGGTTGTTGTCTTTGTTGTTCTCCATGTCTCAGAGCCATACAATAGGACTGACTTCACATTTGAGTTGAAGATTCTTATTTTCGTGTTGGATCCGATTTCTCTTGATCTCATATATTTCCCAATGCAATGAAAGCTTCTCTTGCTTTTTGTATTCTTATTTTGATATCACTGTCTGTCCCTCCAACTTTGTCTATATTGCTGCCAAGATATGTGTACGATTCTACATCTTATATTGGTGCTTTTTCAAGTTCAACCCTGTTTTCATTACCTGCATTTATTCTCATTATCTTTGTCTTTTCCCTGTCCTGTGTATTTTCAGACCCAATTGCTGTGACCTCTCATCGAGTGTTTTCAATTTTTCCTGCATCTGATTACGGCTATGGGACAGAAGAGCCAAGTCATCAGCAAAATCCAGATCATCCAACTGCTTAGTCAGAGTCCACTGGATTCCATTTCTGTTGTGTGTTGTTGATGTTTCTCATAACCCAGTCTATTGCTAATAAGAAAAGAAATGGAAACACTAGGCATCCCTGCCGCACTCCTGTTCTTATGCCAAATGGTTCTGTAAGCTGTCCTTCATGAAGAACTCTGCATGTCATGTCGTCATATGTTTTCTTTATTAAATTAATGATCTTCAGGGGAACTCCATAATGCCTCATCAATTTCCAAAGTGATTCTCTGTCTACACTGTCAAACGCCTTTTCGTAGTCCACAAATCCGATGTATAATGGTGAATTCCATTCCAGACTTTGTTCAACTATTATTCTCCAAGTGGCTATCTGGTCTGTACATGATCTGTTTTGTCGAAAACCTGCTTGTTCATCTCTCAGTTTCTTGTCTTTGGACTCTTTTAATCTCTCAAGGATAATCCTATTTAATACTTTTCCTGGCACTGATAGTAACATTATTCATCTATAATTTGTGCACTCTTGTAAATTTCCTTTCTTAGGCAACTTAACCAGATATCCTTGCTTCCATTCTGCTGGTATCTCTTCTTTTTCCCAGGCTTTACCAAGTAATTTATATAACATCTCTGTAGCCGTGTTGATATCTACGTTGATGGCCTCTGCTGGAATGCCATCAGGTCCAGACGCTTTTCCATCTCTTAGAAGCTTTATGGCTTTCTTTATTTCTTCCTTCGTTGGTTTTTCACCGTTAATTTGTAGCTCTTCTTCTGCTGGCTGGATGTCCGGAGGGTTTTTGGAGCTGGTCTATTGAGAAGGTTCTCAAAGTATTCTGTCCACCTCTTCATTTGCTCTTGCATATTGCTGAGCAGTTTTCCATTCTTGTCTTTTATGAGGCAACTTGTTTGCTTGTATTTCCCTGTCAGCTTCTTTGTGCTGTTATATAGTTCTCTCATATTTTCTTTGGCTGCAGCATCTTCTGCCTTTCTTGCCAACTCCTCAGTATACTTCCTCTTGTCTCTTTTGATACTTCTTTTAACTTATTTGTTTGCTTCTGAGTACACTTCTTGAGCCTTGGCTTTGGAACTTCTGGTTTTGCTTGTGTTTAAATCTGCTTTCTTGTTTTTTCTGTCTTTTATCTTATTGATGGTTTCTGTTGTTATCCATGCTTTTTTTTTTGTCGTTCCATTTTCCCTAGTATGTTTTCACATGTCTCATTCCATATCGTTTTGATTTGCTACCAATAGTCTTCTGTATTCTCTACATCTTCCAGCTGTTGGAGCACTTGGAATTTGTTGGATATTGTTACCGCAAATTTGTCTCTTGTTTCTTGATTTCTTAGATGTCCTACATTAAATTGTTGTCTATAATTTTGCATTGTTCCATATCTCTTGAGTTTCATTTTTACTTTGGCTATCAGAAGGTGGTGATCTGATGCAACATCTGCTCCTCAATATACCTTTACATCCTGCAATGATGATCTAAACTTCTTGTTTATGCATATATGATCAATCTGATTTTCTGTTCTATGGTCTGGTGATATCCATGTTGCCTTGTGTATTCTCTTATGTGGAAACATGCTTCCTCCTATAGCCAGGTGATTTGAAGCAAAGAAGTTTGAGAATAGTTCCCCATTTTCATTCATTATTCCTAGCCCCTGTTTTCCCATGACTTCTTCAAAGCTGGTGTTGACTGTACCTATCTTTGCATTCATGTCACCCATCAAAATTGTGATGTCTCTTCTCTTTTCCATAATTTCATGTAGTCTAGTATAAAATGCTTCTTTCACAGACTTTTCTTTGTCATTAGTTGGTGCATAATATTGGATGACATTTACATTTATTTTCTTTTTAGCTGTTTTAAAAGTAGCTTTTATTATTCTGGATCCAACGGCTTCCCATTCAATGAGTGCTTTCTGTGCTTCTTTAGATAACATAAGAGCTACCCCTTCACTGTGGTGTGAACTTTCGTCTTCATGTCCTGAGGACAGCACCAATTCACCTGAGATGAGTTTCTTCCTGTCTACCCCCTTCCACTTTGTTTCACACAGTCCCAGAACCTCGATTTTATATTCCCTCATCTCTGCTGCTACTTGTGCCACTTTCCCTTGTTCGTTTAATGTCCGAACATTCCAGGTGCCAAATCTGGAAGTTCTCATAGAAGAAAGAAGGTTAGTCAGTAACACAGACTCCTTTCGGCTTTCTCTGTGTTGCATCATAAGCCTCCCTGCGAGAGGACCTTCCCCTGTATTGGATGGCTGTGTTTTATTTTCTTACCGGGGAGCAAAGAATAGTAACACTGTTCCCTGCCAAGCATATCGTAGAAAGCGACTAAGGAGGGTAGGGCATGGGGCCGGTTACCCCATCCTGTAAAAAATTTAAACTACAAAAACCTTCAACAAACAACTACATATGAAATAGCAGAATAAATGTGCCCTCCCCTTTGGAGAAAAGAACCCAAAAGTTAATAACCCAAAGGTCGAAGGTTAGCACCATGTTACATAGTAGACAGTAAAGTAAGCAAGTTCCTGATATATGCTACCCAGTAAAGTAAACAAGTTTAAGCAAATCCAATGTTGGTAAATTCCCTGTAACAAAGAAAAATACTCACGCACTCTTTCATACAATGGCCACTCAATCACTGTTACCTACTCTTGGTATTATCCCTTGGAAATACAATTTTTCCTGAATATATAAAATGTCAGTTTCACTTCCCAAATTAGCCCCAGTCCATCCTCTAACAAATAAAGACTAATGAGGTGAACGCCGAATCTGGTGTGGGTTTTTCCTGGATGAACAAAATGTCAACGCCAATAGCTGATGTATGACCGTGCTCTTGGGGTTCACAGTTAAAAGAGAAAAATACTTCCAGTATTCGGAAACATCTAGTTGCTAAAAAAAATGTTACCAATGATGATGATGATAATCCTATTGGACAACACTATGCTAGAGCTCTGATTCTGCACAGCATAAAATCTGGATAATCTGCTTGAATACGACTGTCAGAAGTCGGGAACAATAGTGTTATTTTGTACACCCCAGTGGGCTGGTAACAATTGGAAAAAATATCTGTGTTTAGTAAGTCCAGTTAAACATATAAGTTAAAATGTTTCTCGTGTATCGTTGACAAATACTAGCTCACAAATGAAATTGGTGACGCACAAGCCAAGAAAAAGACAACATTAACCAATCAGTAAAAAATAAAGAGACCGCTGGACGCTCTTGATCAGGTCTGCTAGGAATATAAGAAAACAATTATGGAATTATGCTACTATTCTTTATCGCTACATATACGCACACAGACGGGGACAAGACGATCTCTTATCCACTCCGTCAGTCCTGATTAAATTTAAAGGGCACACGGTGTTATCAGCTTACACCATCGCGCGTCGCTTAGCGAGTGTAGGTTTCATTGAGTTATGCGACTCTCCCCCCCCCCCCCCCCCATCCTGCTCGCGGTTAACGATCAGCGTACAATGTCAATTATCACAAACTATCGCCGGTCGTTAAGTAGCTATTAATTTTGTCGGCGTCTGATAGTTTAGTCGTATGATATTAAATAGTAGGCACTTATAATAAATACGCACAATGAAATAAAACGTGAATTCTTTTCTGTCACTATCAGTCGCGCCTAGCATATAAACCAGTCAGCTAAAACCGTCTCTTCTTGTGTGAGAAAGCGTGTGGTTAAAATTAACATTATAACAGAACCTCTGGTATGAAATAGCTACGCGTTATTTTATTTTACTAGTTTAACAGCTAGAAAATCTAAGTGAATTATAATGGTAAAAGCTAACACTTTTAATTGGTAAAAGCTAACACTTTTAAACACGTAAGCACTAATTTCTATTACCAGAAATCAGAATGAAAAATCCCCACGAATTGCTAATAACACATTTAGCAAAATGGTTCTACAACTGCGTGCTTAGGCTATCCAACAATTCTGAGTGACAACTGATAGCAGGTTTTAGAAAACACAGTTTATATATCATTATATTTCTCTGATCTATCGATGATGTTACTTTTCACGTTACTATGTGTAACGAAGAATCAGAAACAGAGTTACAAGATAAAGGCTTACGGCCGGTCTTCCGTCGGGCGCTTTCGACCGGCATCAAAAGACTTATTTCGTGTAATGGGTTTTCTTTGTACGAGTGCCCGCTTATGAAGATCAAAGAGCCCAGGGGTTTCTGACTTCCCCTGAGTATGATCTTCAAAGGGTCTGTGTTTTTTCACGTGCGGTCTATCAGGTATCGTATGATTGACAGATAAGCTCGCGTGAGAAGATGAGATAAATAAACCTGATTCGCTACCTGTTATGACGGGCAGGCCACGAAAGTTTGTAAACACTTCGTTTGCTAATGTTCAAAGAAAAGAGGCGTGACGAAAAAGTACGCTTGTGTAAGTAAACACAGGCAGAAAATGCATGGTTTTGCTAGGAAATCATAGAACGCCACGAGATTATAAAGACTGTCTGATTACTGTAGGCGTTTTTTCCATTATACTTCACAGTGAATAATCTGTTGTTTTCATTTTCAAGCATGACTGGAGACTCGCGTCATTCAATTGGCTTCTTTATTTGCTGTCGATGTAACTCATGTTGGAAAATAATTATTCACAAAAATATGTTGATCCAAAAATTGAAAAAGCCCAAATGCAAATTTCTTCAGCTGAATATAGCTGTCGGGTAAACAGTTCGAAACATCAAATATGATCTGATCTTGTTTTTTGAGCTCTCTTATTTGCGACCACTTGTGTTGTAGTGACAGGGCTGACTTTTGCCTTTCAAGATTTTCAAGCTCATGGACTGTGGTAAAGTGGGATGATATAAATATTTATAGGGGACTTAGTGTACTGACTGAGATCAGCTGTGAAGGTATCTATCTAATAAGTGTGGTGTATTACAGATGACCTTACTTTGCTACCACATTTATACCTCAGTCAGACTTATTCTGGAATATTGTGATGACAACGTTGAATGTCTAGGGTTATGATAGTGATGAAGTGTATGTTCACAACAACCAACAGACAAATAAACAATTTAATTTAATCCACAATACTTTACAACACTGTGACACTCACATACGTAGAACACTCTATAAGACTATCTTAATAAGTCAAGTGTAACTTTTAAAAATATGTATTAATTCCTGTCAATAATAGATATCCTGATTCAACTACAAAGTGAACCAGGAATCACAATCAAATGTAATCACAAGTTGTATGTACACAATTTATAGATAGGATCTTTGTATTGACATATATTATTATTACAATATGTGTGTAAGTAGTGATGTAGTACTATGAGGTAATACTGGCTATTCAAGCTATGTTGTTGTTTGTCATCATGACTTCAAGTGTTTGTTTCTGGTGGAAATAATATTGGAAAGGTTCACAGTTTCTTTTTATTTGAAACAAATAAATGTCCCTCTTGATTTAAGGTAAAGTCACTTTTAGAGGGGGTATACACAAGATTGAACTGCTCTGGCCAACGTAATCTTAACTTCTGTGTGGGCGGCAGGAAACAGTCTCCTATGCTCGCTTGCTTCACAGTTTTCTTGAGAAACAACACTGGTCGATATCTTGACCAAGGAGTATGCTATCAGCCTCTGGATTCAGCAAAACTCAGACCAGGGGCTGCTTTAATACTTTAGAACCAAGGTCCCTGAAACAAGAAGGTTGTACCTCCTACTTCAGAACTAATTTATAATCTATTTCCACACTAAAGCACAATACATAACAAACACCGAGTTCAGCGCGGTAGGCCAACTGTTAGCTTCTCATGTAACAGTATACACCAGTATTCCTCTCCCCAATGGTTACAACGCCTCTGCAATTCCAGCATTATTTCCTTCTATTCAATAAGATAGGTGTCATAGTACTATTTGGCAATCCCATGCAGTTATACTCCTCTCCGACAAGTTTTTCTCATGATAGAGCAATATCTAGGCTTTGCCTCATGTTTGTTACTGAACCACCCACATACAGACATAAATTTATCAGTTCACATTCAATTTTCATCTAAAAGATATCAAATATGTCTAGCTTACCACAATTCACGGAAATATTAAACAAATACATTGACTGGCGATGAGTTATGGCACAATTCCGATCTGCCTTATTCCCAGGCTTTTATTAGAAAAATATGAGCTGGATCTCAACGCACTTGCTTTTACAAATTGGATTTTCAAAAAAGTGGCACAGAACTGACGCTCCTAATTGACTATATTAAATGATCTAGCCAATGAGACCATGTTTACAAAAGCTTTTGAAAAAAAGTACCCTTCCTATCGTTGCCATTAACAACCAAAAATAGTATTTGCCATCGACTAATCATGTTTCGCCTTACATATAATTCTAGCCAATCAAATCGGACCTAACGTGGTGGCCTAATTTCCTCTAAAGCAGTGTCCAAACACGCCATTATGAGCAAATATAATCCTGTGTTGTCAGACAACACCACTATAATATTTTGGCTATAATTTGTTAATTATTAGACTATTTGCTTAACACCTAACATATTCTTTGTCAGCAAGTCCTAAGGCACCCAAATATATAAGTTTAATGGAGCCAAGTGGCTTCGTTACAAATATGTATTAATCTAGGGTAGTCGTGTAATTGTTTTTTTTTATTTACTGTCTTAGAACCGCCACCTGTTCTGCCTTTTCGACTGTTCTGTCAGTATAAAGTCAGGATTTCAAACGTAAAACAGTATTGTGTCATGTTTCCTAATAAGCATTAAACATGTTTTCAAAACCTAACCGTGTATTGGTAGTGTTTTTTGTCACTGTTTATTTGAAAAAAATTAGTGCTTCATGCCTTTCGCGTTCACTTTTTCATCGCGAGACGAACGTGGTAGTATTGAATGCGTTCCTCCGTACATCTCTCTCTCTAAGTCCGTCTGTCTTTTAGTTTACGTAGTGCATAAATGACATTAATGCTAGTATTATATCTAGGTCATTACGCAGTGTGTCTATCTCAAGGTTTTCTAAGAAACACAGTACCGGTTTTATTTTTTTGAAACGCGTGTAGTTGATGCAGTAGGCTTTACTAGTAAACGTAAAAGCGCTACACTTATGCAGACGAAGTAGAAAAAGGGATTTTTCTTGTTTAACTAGCATGACGTTCTATAACACAGGCATACGCTATTGTGACCGCACTGTTCTTCTACCATTCTTCTTTCCTTTTATTGAATTAATTCGGTAGGCTTTACATTTCCTTTTTAATTTATATATGTGGATTTAGAATGTCTCACGACATGGACTAGGTGTGTAAATTTTGAACACCATATTGCTTTGTCCTCAATATCTACCAATTCAAGTTCAAAATCAGCTTGGTCAATTTGAGGAAAGGCTGAAAAATTCAGTTTGGTGACATCTGTTTCCAGAGGTTTTATAAAAAATTACAAGGTTGTCTTTTCTTTTCTAAACTCGCGAAAGCGATCAGCAAATGAAACTGTCATTTTCTCAATAACTTTTTGCGGAACTTGAGGTGAATGCATCCAGAGAGAACAAAATTAGAATCTTTAACTCAAATGTGAAGTCTGTCTTGTATGGCTCAGAGACATGCCGTGTCTCAAAGAGTATCACCTTCAAACTACAGACATTTGTAAATAAATGTCTCCGACGGATCCTCCGTATAAGATAGCCAGATGTAATAACAAATATAGAGCTAAGGAAAAGATGCGGACAACAGCCAATACAAACAGAAATTAAGGTAAGCTGCTTTGCAATGTAGCTGAAGGGCTACTTTTTTTCTGATCACCCTCTGAATACTTTTTTGGCAAATTCACTGTGCATTTTATAAAAAATGTCTTGCCACATTGTATTTCTTATTTTGAGTAAGTTTGTCATTGCACATAAGGCATTGTGGGAGTCCATTATTATTTGATATAAACAGGAAATTTGCAGTCCACTCTGTTTCAAATTATGTTTTCACCTTCAACTTTTCTCTTTTATGCTGTTAGTTTTGGCATTTTTCTGTTTGAAAAAATTTTTTAAATAATTTTTCAAAACAGATTTATAAAATTAAAACAAATTTGTGTACAACAGTTTGTCACAGAAATTGTATTTTTTAATCAACGTGAATTTATTTGAAGCTGCTGGTGTAAAGGGGGGGGGGGGGGGGGTCGCATTTACACGTCCACTGAGGCATATTGGGAATATGGTGTTAGGCCCATATTTTCTTGACCATCGGCACACTAGGGGTGATGTCGTCAGAATCACGTCGGCCGCCTTAACCTTCCCAGAGTTGCTCTGGTACCCTATTGTGGCTGCGTCGACCCAGGATCCGTTTGCGGTCTAAAACAAATCCCATCTCAACTGGGGATCGAACCATGGACCACTGAGCTAGGAAGCCAGTGCTGCTGTTGTAGGCTGAGATAAATTTTAACAAATACTAATAATAATTAATTAACTTTATTTATAATTATGTTAGGAGTATCAGACCTGTGGAAACGTTTATATTTTATGATAAGTCTAGACTTTTTTTTTCCAAAGATTTACATGATGATTTATTTCAGCCGTAATATTTTAACTATAAATTTTTTCCTTTTCTTTGAGATATATATTGTTTTTAAAGTTCTGCCAAAAAGTCCTTACAATTCCGCACATTTGGATATATAAAACATATCTCTTGTCTTTAAAATAATAAAAATATGAAAACATCTTTAAAGCCCCCCCCCCCCCCCTTTCCATTCCAAAAGCTTAGTCTACGAAAAGTGTGTGTCAAAAGGTGGTTTTAGTGCACGGACACTAAGGGATAAGTAGCCGAGAGCCGCGAGCCGCACGAGATGACTCGTGAGCCGCGGGTTCCCGACCCCTGCACTAAGCGATATACACGTGATGTTTGTTCATATCTTTGTTCAAAGGGGCCGTTCACAAACTACATAGCGCAATTTTTGACTACTTTCAGACCCCCCCCCCCCCCCCCCCCCCGGGCCATCTTTCCTCCCTGTAACATGTGCGTAACAAAATCTCACCCACACACCCCCTTTTTTTAAATGACGTAATACCACAGCCGACCCTCTGTCTGTGGTGGTAAAGCTTTACAACAGCTCATCTGCACTTGTGTAGTAATTAGGCCGAACTATCTATCTCACCTTGTCTACAAATACTATGTAAGCTTGATTAAAACTCCACGTAAACAGATTTACAAATTACCAGCTCTCGACTAAATTGTCAATTTCATCAAAAAATACAAGACTGACAAAAATACTGACGTAATCACCATAGTTATTTCACTATACATCAGACTTAGAGACTGACTTCCATAAATATAGAAATTCTATGGTGACTTCATAAACTAAGTAAATAAGCAACCTCTGTGCGCTGAATGTTTACTCTTTGTCACTGACTAACACAGTCTTATGTAAGGAAAGCAGAAACTTTGTATAGCCTGTTTCTTATGAATTATCAATGGATTTTTCCTGCGTTATGTAACAACATTTCAGACCCCCCCCCCCCCCCCACTCCTTGTAACAAAGCGTAAAATGTCGGCACCCCCAACCCCACCATTTATGCGTTACGTAATTTGTGAACAGCCATATATTTGGTTTTTTTTAAAATATCTTCTCATAGGGTGTCATGAAGGAAAACGTTTTTAAAATCGTTGTATATTAGGACTAATCGCTCTTCAGAACAGAATACTACAATACTATTGATCGATGGCGCACATCAAAGACATAAACAAAGATCAGCAAATCCGTCTGGCCCACTTACAATACATGTCAACAACAGCAAGCATAAATAGGTTCCAGAGTTAAAGTGCACAAGAAGCTTCTTTTTTGTGTGTGTGCAGAAATTGGAACAGGATGTCAAAAAAGCCAGTGCAGTGACTTACAAACTGTCGCCATTGATCAAAAGTTAAAATATCAGTATGGAAGCTAAACGGCAGCTCATAATAATATATTCTTATCAACTCCTTGCTAGAAATGTAAAACACGATCTTTGACTAAAGCGCAGGATAGGATCCGAACGAATGAACGAACTTTATTTTCAAAGGGTTAAGAATTGGGCACGCAGGCCCGTCTTACATTCTGCTCTTTCTCCCTCTCTCTCATCATGTATACTGTATCCTTTCATCCTCACATTTACCTTAAGCATTATTAAGGCATTTATCATTATAAAAGTAATATAACATCATACATTTGCAATAATCATCATAATTAAAGTATGTTTTTAAAATAAATTCAAACATTCTCCAGCGTACTTTAAGTATTAATTTAATGGCAATACAACATTACAAGGTAGTAAGTATATCAGCATACATTAACAGTACCTGATCACAAAATTAAGAATAAGTATATTGTAATGAAAAATTAGATCACCAGAGCCTCCATATAGTATATTAGATAAAAGTACAACACAATCAGTTAGGGTGGCATATAATCAGCACTCATAAAGTATTTAAACAGTATACGATTATATGAGTAAGGACTGTGCGTGTTTTTCAGGTCATTGTGAAGATTGTCCTTTTTAGGATAGTCAGCATCCTATTTGGTTCTCCTCTCTTTATCTAGCTCATGTATGGCTCCTCGAATATCGCTTGTGTACGGCGGTGGCCACATCCCGGGCAACAGTCTTGGCTGACTGGCTAAACTACATGGGTGGAGTAGGAGCAATCTTACTCAAGGGAATGTCCATCCCTAGTACACAAAGACTGAGACGGTGAGTGAGGTGGAGGAATCTGAGAAGATCAACGGCTCGCAAAGCGAAACAGCAAAGTGTGTGGCGCAGTAGAGGCGTGTCGGACATAGAAAAAGACAATGGCTAGCCCCCGTGGAAGAGATTGGGGCCTTACCACGTACTTCCTACAGAACGTAATGGGATCACAACAGCAAGATAAGAACCGATATGTAGAGAACTCTCTGTCCCCTGGGGAAGAATCTACTGTACAAATTAACAGGGAAGAGGCAACTCCTCTAATGAGTAAGGAAGTACATAATGACGAGTGTTCCTTAAATTCTGTTGAAAGGGAGCATTCTGAGAAAGACCACCTAAAAACTAGTAGGAGAAGCCTAAAAATAGGAACATGGAATGTTAGAACTCTAAACGGAGAAGGAAAGCTTGACAATCTTATATTAGAGGCAACAGACATGAAACTCGATATACTGGGAGTTGCAGAGGCAAGACTTTTGGATACAGGCTACATAAAAAGAGACCAGTACACGCTTATACACTCAGGAGGAGAAAAACATGAAAGAGGGGTAGGAATGTTGATAAAGAAGGAGTTAGAAAAATATGTATGTGGATACTGGACACACAATGACAGAATGATGTTACTAAAGATGAGAGCAAAGCCATTCGACATATCAATCTTACAAACATATGCACCAACTAAAGATCATAGCGAGGAAGAAATAGAAGAATACTATGAAGAGCTACAAAACACACTTAAACCAGTCAAATCTACAGATGTGTTGATAGTAATGGGTGATATGAATGCAAAAGTAGGAAAAGGAAAATACAAGAAAATAGTAGGACAGTATGGATTAGGGACAAGAAATGATAGAGGAGACAGACTTATCCAGTTCTGTGAAGAAAACCAGCTGGTCATATGTAACACCTTTTTTGAACACCACCCAAGGAAATTATACACATGGAAAAGCCCAGGAGATGTAACACGAAATCAAATTGACTATATCATGATAAAACATAGATTTAAGAACAGTGTCACAAGTGCAAAGACACATCCTGGCGCCGACATAAATTCAGATCACAATCCAGTCGTCATCAAAGTAAATATAAAGCTGAAAAGAGCAGGAAACAGAAGACAGGAGGAACCCCAGATAGAAATATCAGCGCTGAAACAACCAGATATAAAACAGAAGTATTTAATCGACGTCAAAAATAAATATCAACAGTTATTGACAGAAAGCATGGAGCAGTATAGAAGAGAAAACCCAGAAGAAAAAGCAACCGCAAAATGGGAATGCTTAAAAAACAAGCATACAATCAGCAAATGCAAATTTACCTAAAAAGGAGTCTAAGAAAAATCAAATTTGGATGACAGATGACATCTTGAATAAAATGGCAGAAAGAAAGAAAGCAAAAAACACTCCAGAATATAAAACAATAGACAATGACATACGTACTATGTGTAGAGAAGCAAAAGAACGGTGGATAGAAACAAAATGCAAGGAAATAGAAGACTTGGAAGCAAAGCACATGACAAGAGATATGCATGAAGAAATAAAAGAAATTATCAAATCGGTCGCGGTTTGCACAAGGAGGAAGCTGTATCAAGAACAAAAATGGTGTAATATTACTTGATGAGAAAGACATATCAAACAGATGGGCAGAATACGTAAAAGAACTATTCGAGGACAACAGAGGTAAAAAACCAGCACCAGATTCTAACGAAGGCCCAAACATTCTCAGATCAGAAGTAGAGAATGTCATTCATATGATACAAAAAGGAAAATCAGCAGGCATGGATAACATAAAAATTGAAATGATAGAAGCTCTGGAGAGCTTTGGTATAGATACAATCACAGAAATATGCAACGATATATACAATACAGGATATATACCACACGACATGAAGACATCAGTTTTTATAACATTGCCCAAAAAACCAAATGCAACAGAATGTTCAGACTTCAGAACAATCAGCCTGATGAGTCATGCAATTAAGATACTGCTCAAAATCATACAGGAAAGAATAAAAAGTAAAGTAGACAGCGAAATCCAAGAAGAACAGTTTGGTTTTAGACGGAACAGTGGAACAAGAGAGGAAATATTTTGCCTTAGAATATTAGCAGAAAAATATACAGAGGTCCAAAAAAAAGTATGTATATGTGCTTCATTGACTATAAGAAGGCTTTTGACAGAGTCCATCATGAGAAAATAATTGAATGCCTCAAAGACATAGGTATTGATGGAAAAGATATAAGAATACTCAGTAACCTTTATTGGGAGCAAACTGCCACAGTAAGATCTGGAAGGAATTATTCACCATACATAGACATAAAAAGAGGTGTCAGACAAGGTTGTGTGCTGTCCCCTTGCCTATTTAATTTATACACCGAAAAAATTTTCAAACAGATGCAGGAAATACCAGGACTGAACATCAGTGGAAGGTCAATAAACAACCTTAAATATGCTGATGATACCGTGTTATTAGCTGAAAGCGAACAGGAGTTACAAGAACTAGTGAAGCAAGTGAACAGCATAAGTCATGAATATGGACTCGACATTAATATTGAGAAAACAAAACTATGATAATTAGCAAAACAAACGATAAACCCACATTAAAGATAAGCGTAAATGGGAAAATCCTGGAACAAGTCAAGAGCTACGTATATCTTGGACATATAATAACAGAAGATGGCAGATGTGAAACAGAAATCAAAAAGAGAATAGGAATGGCCAAAGCTACATTCAACAACATGAAACATATACTGACATCCAAACAGTTATCTCACAAATTAAAACTGAGAATCATAAAGTGTTACATATATTCTGCATTTCTGTATGGTGCAGAAACATGGACGATGAATAAGCATTTGGAAGAAAGAATTGAGGCTCTTGAAATGTGGATATATAGAAGAATGGGGCGTATCTCATGGAAAGAGATGAAAACAAATAAGGAGGTCCTAGAAAATCTAGGTATGAAAAGAGAACTAATGAGGGAGGTCAAAGTTCGGCAGTTAAGATACTTTGGCCACATAAAAAGGCATAACACCTTGCAGAAGACCATAACAGAAGGGAGAGTTGAAGGCAAACGTGCAAGGGGAAGACAACGGTATAAGTGGGAAGATAACATCAAGAGATGGACAGGAAAGAGTCTATCAGAGTGCACCACCAAGACAAGAGACAGAAGACGTTGGAGATCCATTACAGCCAACCTTCGTTGTGGAGATGGCAACTGATGATGATGATGAAGATTGTTCCAAAGATGAGCAGCTAAGTAAGCCAAACTAGTCTTAAATAGGTCTAGCCTGGGCTTGGGTACCTGTAATTTGTGTAAGCGCTGACTACGTCTTTCATTATATTTTAAAATCGGCCAAAGATACTTTGGAGCATTCTGTGACAGGATTTTGTGAATAAATTTCCCTTTGATAAAGAGGAAGCGCTTCCTGAGGGGTAATATTTGAAGATAATTATACAAGGTATAAATCTATACAATGTGATTGGTGTTTATCAGCAACAAGGCGCATTGCGCGTTTTTTAAGCGAGTGGAGCCATTTTGTGTTGGAGACAGAACAACCATCTCAGATTGTGGAACAATAGTCTAGATGCGTTTGTATATGAGATATGTAGAACATTGTCCTTGCTTCCTCATCCAGGAAATGTTTAATTTTGGCTAATTGGTAAACTTTTTGTGCTGTTTACTTTGTGAGTGCATGTACATGTGAGTTCCAGCTTAGGTGTTGGTCAACAGTGAGACCTAGAGTTCTGTGTTCATTTACGTTTTCAATTCGTGATGTTCCAATGTAGAGCTGAAGTGTTGTTTTCTGCAAGTTTTGTAGTTTTTGTCTGGTTGATATTAACATACATTTTGTTTTACTAATATTTATTTGCATGCGATTCTCGTTGCTCCATTTAATAAGATTACGTGTATCGTTTTGTAAAGATTGTTCTAGTGTGGTGCAACTTTTATCACTTGTATATACAGTACAGTCATCGGCAAACAGGTCACATGATGAGTGTTTGAAGTATAGAGGAAGATCATTAATGTATACGGTAAAGAGAAGAGGGCCGAGAATAGAGCCCCGAGGAACACCTGTATTGACAACGGTTGGGTTCGAAAAGGAATTATTGTAAGAGACTATTTGTTGTCTGTCTGACAGGAACGATTTAATTAACTTTACCAGCTTAATATTTACTTTCATTGTTTCTAATTTTCTGATTAAAATAAAGTGATCTATCATATCAAATGCTTTTTTGAAGTCTACAAATATTGCTCCACATATATTATGGTTATTGATGTTTAGGTGCTCCAAGTTCCATAAGTCGTAGTCCGTAGTCAAATAGTATGCAAATAGAACCATCCCAACTAAGATGGTTTGGCCATGTCTGCAGAATGGGAGAAGATCGGCTACCACGACAAGCACGGGAAACAAAGAGCCAGGGATCCAGACCACCAGGACGACCCAGAGTCCGCTGGGAGGACAACATTAGACAATCTTTGAAGGAACGAACGAACGAACGAACGAACGAACTTTATTTTCAAAGGGTTAAGAATTGGGCACGCAGGCCCGTCTGACATTCTGCCCTTCCTCTCTCTCTCATCATGTATACTAATATCCTTTCATCCTCACATTTACTTTAAGCATTATTAAGGCATTTATCATTATAAAAGTAATATTACATTTGCAATAATCATCATAATTAAAGTGTTTTTAAAATAAAATAAAATAATTAAAAAAATAATAATAATAATAATAATTAATAGTAATAATGAATTTGAAAAATAAATAAATAAATAAAAAATTAATTAATTAAAAAAAAAAAAGAAAAAAAAAAAGAATCGAATTCTTCGTACTGTAAATTAGTGATTTGAGACATATTCAGAGGTATGTTATGAGAACTTGTAAAATGTTCATACGGTGTTCAACTGAATGACTCAGGGACTTTTTTATTTTTATTTTTATTTTTTAGGTTCATCAAGATGAGGTGGGTAGACAGTTACTTTCCATTTTCCTTTCCATTTCCTTTGCGTCCCAAACTCAAGACCAGAATCAGACTAGGTAGATAGTTAGATAGACATATACGAAAGCAATTAATTTGCCAAGGGTTGAAAATCGGACACAGTCCCCTCTTGCATTCTTCCATCCTCTTGCTCATCTTTTATTACTGTTACTCAACATTCTCCAGCGTACTGAAAGTATTCATTTAAGGACAGTGCAACATTACAAGGAAGTATAACAGCATACATTAACAGTACCTGATCATAAAATTAAGAATATAAGTTATTAAGAATATAATATTAAGAATAAGTATATTGTAATGAAAACTAGATCATCAGAGCCTCCATACAGTATATTAGATAAAAGTACAACACAATCAGTTAGGGTGGCATATAATCAGCACTCATAAAGTATTTGAATAGTATACGATTGTATGAGTAAGGACTGTGCGTTTTTTTCAGGTCATTGGGAAGATTGTTCCAAAGATGAGCAGCTGAGTAAGCCAAACTAGTTTTAAATAGGTCAAGCCTGGGCTTGGGTACCTGTAATTTATTTAAGCGCTGACTACGTCTGTCATTGTATTTTAAAAGCGGCCAAAGATACTTTGGAGCATTCTGTGACAGGATTTTGTGAATAAATTTCCCTTTGTTAAAGAGGAAGCGCTTCCTGAGGGGTAATATTTGAAGATAATTATATAAATCTATACAATGTGATTGGTGTTTATCAGCAACAAGGCGCATTGCGCGTTTTTTAAGCGAGTGGAGCCTTCTTGTGTTGGAGACAGAACAACCATCCCAGATTGTGGAACAATAGTCTAGATGCGTTTGTATATGAGATATGTAGAACATTGTCCTTGCTTCCTCATCCAGGAAATGTTTAATTTTGGCTAATTGGTAAACTTTTTGTGCTGTTTGCTTTGTGAGTGCATGTACATATGAGTTCCAGCTTAGGTGTTGGTCAACAGTGATACCTAGAGTTCTGTGTTCATTTACGTTTTCAATTAGTGATGTTCCAATGAAGAGCTGAAGTGTTGTTTTCTGCAAGTTTTGTAGTTTTTGTCTGGTTGATATTAACATACATTTTGTTTTACTAATATTTATTTGCATGCGATTCTCGTTGCTCCACGTAATAAGATTATGTGTATCGTTTTGTAAAGATTGTTCTAGTGTGATGCAACATTTATCACTGGTATAGACAGTACAGTCATCGGCAAAAAGGTCACATGATGAGTGTTTGAAATATAGAGGAAAATCATTAATGTATACGGTAAATAGAAGAGGGCCGAGAATAGAGCCCTGAGGAACACCTGTATGGACAACGGTTGGGTTCGACAAGGAATTATTGTAAGAGACTATTTGTTGTCTGTCTGACAGGAACGATTTAATTAACTTTACCAGCTTAATATTTACTTTCATTGTTTCTAATTTTCTGATTAAAATAAAGTGATCTATCATATCAAATGCTTTTCTGAAGTCTACAAATACTGCTCCACATATATTATCGTTATTGATGTTTAGGTGCCAATTGTCTATCATCTTTGTTATGGCTGTGTGGCATGAATGCTTTGGTCGAAACCCCGACTGACTGTCGATTAGCAGGTCGTTATCTACTAGGTGTTGTAGTGTTGTTTTGTGGATGTGTTTTTCCAGTGGTTTGGACAGCGACGATATAAGAGAAATGGGCCTATAGTTACTAAGATTACTACTATCAGATGAACCTGGTTTGAGAAGTGGGTATACTTTAGCGCTTTTAAAAGCGGATGGAAAGTAACTACTTGCGATACATTGATTATATATATGTATGTCAGTGAATCACTAATAGCAGGTGCGGCAAATCGCAGTATTCGATTACTGATTCCATCAAGTCCCGATGAGTTATTATCTTTAAGGCCAGTAATATAGTTGTAAACTTCGTTAACTGTTATAAAAGGGATGTCGGGTGGAATTGTGTTAGTACATTTGTTCTCGCAGAACGTTGATAATTTGCTTAAGTCACAAGGGGGAGACGGAATGGTGGATTTTATATTGTTGATGTCTGCCTGAAAATGATTGCTGAAGTCAGTACAAGTAAGTGGCGTATTGGGAGTATGTGGGTCTGGAAAATTTCGTTTGTTCACTAAAGTGTTGATTGCCTTCCATATCTCTTTACTGTTTGTTTTACTCTGAACTAAATTTCTAAAGTAGTTTTTCTTTTCTCTGCGAATTAAGTATTGTACTTTATTTCTTATTGTCCGATATGTAGTGATATCCTTATTTTTATGCGCTCTATCTCTTTGCCTCATAGCGTCAAGAACTTCTTGTGTGATCCATGGAGATTTAATTTGCCTTTTCACGCGAATTTCTTTAGTAGGCGCATGCTTATTAAAAATACTATAAAATATCATTGTCCAATATGCGATGGCGTCATCAGGATCAGGAATTTGAAAAACGCTGGCGAGAGGCGCAGTTCGCAAATCATTCAAAAATAATTCACGGTTGAAATTTTTAAGACTTCTATATTGAAAACTAATGTGTTTATTTTTTGGAGATTTGTACCCATTTTTTGCCCAAGTGCAACATATGGGATAATGGTCACTCATAGCAATAGTAGGGATGGAGCATTCTATAATATTTTCTGGACAGGTTACATAGATATGATCGATCAGTGTGGATGACGTTGTTGTTACTCTGGTAGGTTTGTTGACTATTTGTTTCATGTTATACGATGCTATGATGTTGGTCCATATATTGTTTGGCTTGTGCATGTCGATATTAAAATCACCAAGAAGAATAATTTCGTTAACTGTAGTAATAACTTTATCCATCATGTTGGTAAAATCTTCAAACCATGTTGTTCCTACACTGGGATTACGATAAAGATATCCGATTAAAATAGATCTTTGCTTTTGGGGCTTTATCTCTAACCATATGCATTCTATATCTATAGTCTCAAGATCGTTTCTGCGGCGATAACTGAGAGAAGTAGAAATATAAACTGCTAGACCCGTCTCTAATTGTCTACTAGAATCTCGCCGAATAGTTTTAAAACCTCTGAGCGCAATGTCATCGTCGGTTATTTTCTCATTCAGACGACTTTCGGAAAAACCAAAAACCTGGAAATTTTGGTTAAGAATTTGTGTGAGTTCTGGAATTTTACCTAAAAGATGGTTTACGTTCAAGTGGCCAAGCCGTAAGCCAATTGTATTTAGTAATTGTTCATAATTACCTGACATTTTTATGTGAAAGAAGTTTTACGCTCAAATAGAAAAAAAAATAACTAAATAAACATCACGAGGTTGCTATATATGTGAGATTAAAAGTAATAGTACATAAATGCACACCTTAATACAACAAATTACAAACAATTCAGATAACTGTACTAGTTAAAAATTGTAAGAAACTGTCACACAACAAGCACACCCATCCACACTGTGAAGGTTAACAACAAAGTTAAGCTGCACCAAGAGAATAGACGGGCAGACAAACAAATAGATACTGAGAATAAATAAATAAAGCATTATCCGACAGTTGCTGGTCCTACAGAGACGTCGACTTGTGAAGTGAACAGTCACTGATAATGTTGAGGAGAGGGTTGTGGACAATAAAAGCGAGATGGATTTGGCCGTAAAAGATGATTCATTTGGATAGAATGGTCTGGCGCTCTCTCTTCCAAACCTCTACACCTCACGGTAGAAGGGGAACGACTAAGTAAGTAAGTAAGTAAGATGTTTAGGTGCCAATTGTCTATCATCTTTGTTAAGCTGTGTGGCATGAATGCTTTGGTCTAAACCCCGACTGACTGCAGATTAGCAGGTCATTATTGACTAGGTGTTGTACTGTTGTTTTGTGGAAGTGTTTTTCCAGTGGTTTGGACAGCGACGATATAAGAGAAATGGGCCTATAGTTACTAAGATTACTACTATCAGATGAACCTTGTTTGAGAAGTGGGTATACTTTAGCGCTTTTAAAAGCAGATGGAAAGTAACTACTTGCGATACATTGATTATATATGTCTGTCAGTGAATCACTAATGGCTGGTGCGACAAAGCGCAGTATTCGATTACTGATTCCGTCAAGTCCCGATGAGTTATTATCTTTAAGGCCAGTAATGTAGTTATAAACTTCGTTAACTGTTATAAAAGGGATGTCGGGTGGAATTGTGTTAGTACATTTGTTCTCGCAGAACGTTGATAATTTTCTTAAGTCACAAGGGGGAGACGGAATGGTGGATTTTATATTGTTGATGTCTGCCTGAAAATGATTGCTGTAGTCTGTACAAGTAAGTGGCGTATTGGGAGTATGTGGGTCTGGAAAATTTCGTTTGTTCACTAAAGTGTTGATCGCCTTCCATATTTCTTTATTGTTAGTTTTGCTTTGAACTAAATTTCTGAAGTAGTTTTTCTTTTCTCTGCGAATTAAGTATTGTACTTTACTTCTTACTGTCCGATATGTAGTGATATCCTTATTTTTATGCGCTCGATCTCTTTGCCTCATAGCGTCAAGAACGTCTTGTGTGAGCCATGGAGATTTAATTTGCCTTTTCACGCGAATTTCTAACAAGCTAAAGATAGGAACTACCGATCAGTGTAACTGTGGCACTGATAAAATGACTGCTGAACATTTGGGGATCTTATGAGATGAGATGCTTAAAAGGCTATTAATGTTACCAGGAGAGACAGAATGTGAAATGATGACATCAGAAAAATGGTTGGATCTACATCCTGCCTCAAGTATACAGAGAGACAGAAAATTAAGTGGTTTGGCATCTCATGAGAATAGAGCCCGATAGATTACCACTACGCATCTACGACGGTGGAAGGTCTAGTTTCAGGGTACGGGACGGATAAAGAGGCAAAAGAACAGATATCACAGACATCTTACAACAACGCGGGAGCACAACAGCCACAGTTCAGCTCCCATTACGCTTAACGGCATCAATGGAAGGAAACAGTAAAGAAAGTAATGTTTTAGTATTTTCTATTGACATGAAGGATTCCAAGCTTCTCAGAGGGATTCATGGGGAAAACGTTTCTACATAGTGTAAATAATTATGAGAAATGATAATTCATTAGAACAGAATAACATAATGTAGTATTTTTTTTAAATTGATATAAGACTGGGGTATAGTTTACTGAAAATAATGTAGAACCGTACAGGTGTGAAAAGTAGAAATAAATACTGGGAATTTGGTAGGCGGAATAATACATGTAGAAGACGGATTTCTGTCCTTGTCCTCCAGAGCACGCTTTGAGACATGCAAATGAAGAAATCTGACACACACACACACGCATGCACGCACGCACGCATGCACGCACGCACACACACACACACACCCACAGACACACACACACACACACACACACACACACACACACACACACACACACACACACACACACACACACACACACACACACACACACACACACACACACACACACAAAGTTGCAACAAGACTTGTCATCTTCTTTGATTTCTAAAGTCATATTATTCAGCCTGGACTGACTCTACAGGTCTGAACTCCTTCCATGAAATCCTCGGAAGCCAGATGTGTTTCTCAATTTGGAATTTTGAGGTTTCGGATCTTTAGCTCGGTAAATGTACCGTTTGTTATGTTAACACCCCAGCAGAGTCTGTTGCAGCATCCCGTAAGCAAACACATTAACATTTCTAAAAATTTCCAACTCGTATTCAAAATATTATTCATTAGTAGGTATTGTCTAACGTTGAAAACGGAAAATCGTTATAATGAAAAAAATTATGTTTAACAAAGTAATTTAAACATTTTAGAACAGTCACAAATGTTCAACTCTCTAAATTCAGTATTTAATAAATATTTGAAAATTTCCAGGGTTCATCAACGTTGTCACGGGTAGCCTCCCCTTTGCTCTGCAGTGATGGTCCAACAATGGTCAAAACCTAGAGTATCTAATGTGGGTCTTCTAAGGTATCTATCTTCGCACAAGATTACTCTCGGCAGAGATGCAGATAGAAGGATGATGATGCTTCTATCTCGAGGGAGTTTTCACAAGATATTTAAGAAATCGATAACATTGCTGAGTGCGTCTTAGCAGTGTTAACTCTTTATCTTTCAGGCCACCTTTTGTGAAGAGATATTATATAATTTAAATTTAGCTCGTACAAGCTGTGACGGTATTGCCTCCCCTGATTTGCAGTAGTGGTCCAACAGTGACCAAACTCAAGAGTATCTAATATAGGCTTTAATTGAGTCTATTTGTACACAAGATTACTCTTGGCAGAAATGTCGATAGAAGAGTAGTACAGCTTCTATCACATGGGAGTCTTCGCAAGAAATTCAGGTAAGCGAAAACAATGCTGGCTGTCGCTAGGCACGTTAATTCTATAACCTGCCGACCACTTTTGTGAAAAGATTAAGCACTTATTTATCAGCTCGTTAAGCCCCCACCCCTAATTTACTCAGTGGAAATCTCTTATTCAAGTATAGCTCTGTTTATAATGTGTGTAATAATTGACTGAGACAAACATGCAGTAACTTTAAAATGATCAAATCGAAGTTAATTTTGTAACATTACAAATAACAAAATTTAATAATCACTTTAAGTTTTAACGGGATGAAAATAATTTGAATAGTTATGGATAAATAAAAGCTATCATCCTCGTATTTGGGGATTGCAAAAAGGGTAAGAAAGTTCAGATGGCAGCATATATTTGAACTTAGCTGCCAATGACGGTTCTGCCTTTTCACACTGATCACTCGTCTCTGGTCAAGGTTGTTGGGTGTAGCTCGTCTCCCAGAAACTTCAAGGAAAGTCTACACAGTGTTCTTTGTCTTAAAGCTTAGGCCACTGATCCCGTCTTGTTCCAGATATAGTACGTTACCTCCTGGTACCACCAATAACTGTGATAGAAGAATAGAAAAGAACGCTCTTCTGAGTATGGCGTTCTCTGACACATAGTTATGTGTCTCCCCCCCCCCAACTCTTTTATTTCACCATCCCACTTAACTCAGAGTTTACCCTCGATGAGAATTAAATTTAATCCCTCGGGATAAAGCTTCCTTTACATTTAAACTGAATAGCTTTAGCTTTACATTGCATTTAAATGAAAAAGGTTAAACGTACAGATATAATATGTTTTACATTTACATCTCAACTGTTTGAAAAGTGTTCACAATATAAGTTCATTCGTGTTTCATTTACATTTACACTTGTGGAAATGTTTGAAACTTCTTTTAATTAAAATGAATATTTTCCCATGGTCATTTACACTGGTTTAAAGCGTGAAACCTAACATTAATTGTATAGTGAATAGGGACATTTATACTGCTTTGAAGATGTAAGTCTTATGCTTAGAATGGACATAATTTCTTTTCATCTTTTCCTCCCTGCTGCATAGGGAACCTGGAACTACTTTATGCTTTTAGTTCTCTTTACAAAACTATCAATAAAGCAATCACCATCCCGTGCAGTGGTGCTTCATGAATCATCATTCAATACGCTGAGGTTGCCAATCTCAAATGACTTTGACATCCAATAGCGAGTTTCACACAATAAAATTCACATGGTAATATATACAAAATATAAGTAAGTTCACGTGTTAGTTATAAAATATGAAATGTAAATCCAACTTACGCCAATCCTGGCTACAGACTTGTCGCACAGATGAATAAAAGAGACGAATCGTTCTCTTACAACACGTGTCTGGGATTTCTTTTAATTTTACCATAGATTGCCCCTTCTGATTCCGTGTGTCTTCACTTTCCTAGTCCCGGTTGTTCCTTATTAAAATTTGAACGAGATTTCCTGTGATTTATAAGTCACCTGGTTCTCCAATAAAACAATTAGGAATTATGAATCTAGTCCTTCCTCTGGCTAAGGTCTGATGTCTTGGCGGGCGTGCAAATCACAGTGAGATAAAACTGAAATTGTCAGCCTATATTCCCTCCATTGATGTTATGAATCTAATCAGAACAATATAATCATTTCAAATCATGCAGGATAGGCTGTGATATTTCAAAATAGTCCCACGTGAAATAAGGTGCGTGCCTGCAAAGGTCACGTATTACCATATATGGACATCTAATGCCTTGTATACACTCTCACGAACACCTTTGTAGACTCATATTGTCTAAAGTGTAATAAATCAATGATTACTTTTCAACCAAGGACCGGAAGCAATTACATCACATTTGTCTGCCCACCCGTGTCACACAGACGGTAATGTCGTCTTATCGGCGGTTCAATCTAAACGCGCTGGCGACTTTCTTATCTCTGCTCTTCGTAGGCTGGGATGACCAGGTAACAAACCGGTGACATATATGCAAGGAGTGTCACAACTGTGATAGTTATTACCTACAGGGTGATTTGATAAAATCACATATCTGCTACTTAAGAGACAAATAAAGAAAGAAAGAAGGAAAAGTGCGCTAACTGACAGCACCTAATAAAAATCAGTACCACAAATGTACCGATACTGCCGGAGAGAACCAAAGATCGATAGAGGTCGCCCCGTTTCGTCACACAAGTCCCTAAATGAATTAACAGTAAAATTATAATTATTATTTGGCTCTAGAGATATAATTATAGATGTATTAAAGATGCTGATTGGTGCGAGTGCACTTTTCTCTGTAATAACTAAATCAACTACGAATTTGGGAAAAACAACATACAACAAATTTAAGGATCAATTACTCTGGAACAAATGTAAATAAATATGAACTGGTCATTACTAAAAATATAGGTTTCGTTATTGAAACTGATATCGGCTTTAGGAAGCTTAGTAGTGGAATATATGTAGCAAAATATGTGAGAATAAACGCTCAATTCAGTAAGATTTAGGCATAAAACGATAATAAATACATTAGCCCGCATGTGTCTGACGGTTGGCCTCTTCGACGCCAGCAGGCTGCTTTTTGTACAGTGCTAAGCCTATAGAACGATTTCACGGAAAAAAGTCTGACACGCTTTAGTTTCGTTTTCGACAAACATAAGGTGACCAGACGTCCCGGTTTTTCCGGGACAGTCCCGGTTTTCGACCATTTTTGATAATTTGTCCCGACTTTTTTCCGATGCAATCCGGGACGCCAATTTGTCCCGGTTTTGGACGAAATTGCAAATTTGGCATAAATCTCACAGATTAAAAAAAAAAAAATTATTGTTCCCTGGCTGACTTGAGGGAATTTTTAATTATTAGTGAACTGGTGCCGAAACAGCACAAGAGGTTGTCAGGACCGCGAATTAGTTTTGTAGTTCCAATGTGATATTCGCAGTTATTTGAAATTTTATGTAGTGGTAAAGTACCAAGATTTTGCGTACGGTATACGTTTATTTAATTTAAACGGTGAACTATTTGTGCATATTTTGTTATTGTTGTAAGAAAATGGTACCAAAGCGTAAATGCAGTTTCAATGAAGATTTACAAAAGGAGTATCCGTTTATTAAAAAGAGTACATCAAACTTCATTGTACGATGAAATATATGTGCCTCCGGGTTTTCGATAAGTCATAGTGGACGTGGTGATATTAAGAACCACATAAGCAGTGAGAAACATAAGAGAGCCGTCGTTACAGCTGCATCAAGCTCGTCGTTAACCACTTTCTTCAGAGCTGATAAAATTGGTGACCAAGAAGAGCAATTAGCTGCTATAGAAGGCGCCTTTGCATACCATACAGTGCTACACAATCATACTTTCAGGACTATGGATTGCACATCAAAATTACTTCAGGTTACTTTAGAGCCAAAATTTGCATGTGCTCGTACGAAAACAGAAGCCATTATTCGAAATGTCTTGGCACCCCATATTCTAAATGAGTTAAGGTGTGACCTAGAAAAGTCTACATTTATTTCTGTACTGACAGATGCATCCAACCACAAAGAATTCAAGATTTTTCCTTTGCTTGTCAGATACTTTGATCACTGTAATGGAGTGAAAATTAATATATTAGAGTTAAAGTCGTTGGCAGGTGAAACATCTGATATTGTAAGTAGTTTTCTTAATGACTGCATAACTGAAAATGGTTTAGACAGGAAAGTAGTTAGATTATGCGCAGACAACACAAATTCCAATTTTAGAGGTGCTGAAAGGACAGGACAGAACAATGTTTTCAAAAAACTGCAAGAAAACCTTGGACATGGTCTTACAGGAGTTGGGTGTGCAGGTCATATTTTCCACAACACTGTTCGAACAGCTGCAGATGTATTACCTGTTGATGTCGAGCTGATTATTGCTAAAATTGATCTTACTCTTCAAATCATACACAGTACGAGTTGAAAGACTCGTACGATGGGACAGAAATTCGAAAGACTCAAGGAGTTTTGCCAGTTTGTGGAAACAGACTTCCAGATGATCTTAGGTTATGCTCAGACTAGGTGGCTTGCTCTGCTGCCTGCTGTTGAAAGGGTTCTTCAGATTTTCCTGCCTCTAAAATCATATTTTCAATCTCAAGACAGATGCCCAGTTTTTGTACAGACATTCTTTGAAAATCCTCTATCTGAGGCATGGCTTGTTTTTGTTCACAGTCAGGCCTCTCCATTCCACGAAGCAGTGCAAAAAATAGAGGGACAGACGGTCACTGTGTTTGAAGTCATTGACAGCATCAACAGGTTGAAAACTATTTTGAAGTCCAAACTGGAAGACTGTTTCTTGCCATCAAGAGTTAAGCTAATCCTTGAAAAGCTAGAAATGGAAGGACTTCCAAAGGAGGATGTGAAAAAGTTTCATGCTAGCGTTTCTTCGTTCTATGAAACAGCTTTCAATTATTTGAATAAATGGGCTGCAAAAAATTTTCAAGACCTAGAATCCTACAGCTGGGTAACGCTGAACAGAATACCAATTTGGGCAGATATTGAGATATCATCATCACTAGTGATTCAAACATTACCTTCAGCCCACTTTACAGAAACTGAAATTTATGACGAATATGTCTATATGAAGCAGTTTGTTACTTCTCAGAAAATTAGTGAATGGAGTGCCAAAAAAACTTTGCCACAACAACGTTGGATTGAAATGGTTTCCCACTTCAAAAACAATAATGTGACATTTTCAAATATTTTGAAGTTGGCAGAGTTTTTTTTCTCTCTACCTGGAACAAGTGCTTCCACAGAAAGAGTGTTTTCTTTGATGAACAGCTTGTGAGCAAGTGATAAAACACAGCTAGGTGTTGAAACTTTGAAAGCTATGTTGACAACCAAAGTGAGCAGTGAGGAAACATGTGTCGAGTTTTTTAAGATGCTGCTTGCAAAGAAGGACCTATTGATAAAAATCCACTCATCTGAAAAGTACAGTAACTCAGCTTCACCTTAAGTAAGGATTATTGATGTTTTTCTCTCTTATTAGTTTAACTGTTAAACTTATACAGTAAAATGTATGTTATTCGGTGTTATTCAAATGTATATATAAAATGTATATTATTTTAAATTGATATCAACTTGATTTTTCCGGGACATGTCCCTACTTTTGACCTTTTCTTTACCCTTTTGTCCCGATTTTTTGCATTGAAATAGGTCACATCTACTATATTGTCCCGGATTAGGGTTTTGAAAATATGGTCACCTTAACAAACATTACTAATATTTAACTTTTGCCCAATCTGCTGATTACACTTTGTAGTCTAGCTTTACAATTAACTATTGGCGGAAGCATACCGCAATATAGCTATATGAAGTAACACTTTCTGTCAACTTTGTAGCAAAATTAGTAGTAATCCTTACATTTTTGGTAGTATTACACAATACAATGCTAACTAGTAACGCAAATTATTAACCCGCCTCGTCTACACCCCGCTTCGATGACACAGTCTGCAACGCATATATTCACACTGCGGAAAAGCCAGCCAAGGCATAACCACGCAGACAATTCTATTTCCTCCTAGTGGTAGCATTTCTGATGTAACTAAAACAAGTTAGTTATTTGAAAAATACATGCTCGCAAGATGAAGGAGAGGAAAGATGGCGGACTTCTGTAAAATTTTAGTTGACGATAGACGATGACAAAAATTGGAAATTTTAAACCATTCTGAAGTTCCTCATAAGAATTATATGGTAGTATGACGTAGAGTTAGCTGAAAAAGAATGTACTTTAAATAATATGATAGCCCCAGTATTAGAGAAGTTATTGAAGAAATACTAATATCTAAGAACACACGACCAGACACACTGGCGTTCCTGCTCATGTTTTTTTTGGTAACGTTAGGGGGACGCGAGGTGGAAAAAGAGGTAGGGAGGTACATTCAAATTCGCTTGAGGTGAACAGAGTATGAATGGGAAAGGGGAACGGTAGGAGAAATGTAATCCTAACGTGATATCTTTTGTATTGGGCATGACTAGAGCAGACGGGCCAATCGACCACCAGTTATTCAAAATTATTTTGGGTTTTTCATTCAAACTGCATTTGAATTCAAGTAGTAGAACGTTACGATTGGCTAGGCTGGTAGATATTAGCAAAAGGCTTTGATTATTCATTGCCAGTTGAACTAAAATTTGATACAGATACGCTGAAAAACAGCTGTGTTAATTTTGAACTTAAATAAAGAATAAATTCACAGTCTGTGCAGTTCGGAGGAAGCTGAGGCCATTTCTTCACCAAATCAGCGTCATTTGTTTATATATTTCTTGATTGTGGTAAGGATATTTTATGAAATTTAATATGTTTGGTCCAACTACAAAGTTAGATACTGCTATTGGGGAAAAAGTGAAGGACATGTCGGAAGCAGACATTGTTGAGTCCACACATTAAACGGTATCTGACTGATGTATGTTGTTATAATTATGTGTACATATTATTGTATTAAAATAGTTTAGCAAGCCTCTGTGTTCAATGAACACTGTTTAACATGCCTGAAGCAAATATAAGTGAAAAGAAAAGAAGAGAAGATCATATCACAGGAAATGTGGTTACTCCACACTATTGTATGGAGGAAAAGTATGTGAACGTACAGTGGCGTATCTACTATAAGGACTTGAGGTGTGGTTACAACAAGGTGGGAGTCCTGTACAATTCGGGGCGAGTACATCTGTAAGGCACGCGAGGCTGACCCCATACCCACGTAGGAAATTAAGTGTTAGAATAAATGATCAGAGATAAAAGGCCAGGGTGTCCTTTTGTTGCAGAGGGTCTATGTTCCTGTTGCCGGCTGGTGACAGGAAACCTGCTGAGTGCTTATAAACGCCAACCAGTCTCCAACCAGACTTTTATGCTGTCGAATATCCAGTAGGAGCTTTGGCGAGTGTTGAACTTGAAATTTCTGCAACTACCCATCGAATTATCTTACAACAAGGACTCCCAGATGAAGAGTAAAACATCTGGGGCATCTCTGACATTTTCTTGTGTTTCAAAAATATTACACAGGAATATTATGGGGGTAGGATGAACTACAGCCCTCATATACAGTGACTCTCCCGGTAGATAACTAAAGTGAACTCTGTAATATTTCATCCAGGAAGGACATTTATAAATTAGATAACTAAAGTGAACTAATTTAATATTTCATACAGGAAGGACATTTATAACTACATAATAACTTTTAGTTATTGGGCAGATTGTCCCAACATTTTTAATTGTTCTTTTCTGTAAACTTTCTTGTCCTTATTTTCAAAGACCTGTCCACAAGCTATGAATGGACAGGCAAAATAAATTGTAAATATTTGTTCAAAGAAAAACTTAACTGCTAGTTATTAACTTCTTTAATAGAAATTTAAAGTGTTTGAGTGTTGTGTACCATCATTCATTTCTCCCCTAGACACTAGGTACACCATACACTAGAGCCAGAAGATTGACCGTGTGAGACCTAGGGAGGTAGCGTTAGGTTCTCTGCATATAATTCATCATCATCATCTATAGAGTTAGAGACCTACATGTGCTTGACCTCACACGGTTATAGCAGACACCTTTTCATTCTTTTTAGGATACCATCATAACCTCCCCAGCAAAATCAACTTTGCTACAATATAGATCAATAAGTTCTTTTGTATTGGCCTGCTAAACATGCCACTTATCTTCCAAACTGCTGGAGTGTTGCTGCTGCTGTTTCCGTCAATTCGTCTCTGTGGTGAGGGCACGTTTCCTGGTCAAGGCAGGTATCTTCAAAACCCGTTGAATGTAGGTTACAAGTGTCGATCGCAAGCTTGAACCACAGAACAGTAGTACAGCTGGTATCGTAGAATCGTACATACAATAGTCTCGTAAACTCGTACCACAAACTTTAGAGGGAATAAAAGAACAAATTCTATTACTAAATCTTTGTTTTCCTGATAATAATCAGGTGCCGTTCCCGCTGTCCGTCAATCGATACTTTTCTCATAATTTTTGATCTTCCAGGCGTATATCATATAACTCAGGGAATATGATGAAAATCACCAGTCTTTTAGTTAATTTACTGGGAAAATTTCGACTGGACAGCGGCAAGTAGCTTGTGCCAGATTGGACATGTTTAAATATACAGACACTTATTACAAATGATAGTAAATATATACATATGATGGCATCATCTTCCACTCCCTGCTCTGCGTGTTACCGCTGCTTTTAGTTCCCTGTGAGAACCCGCATGAAGCAATTACCAGCACTTTGCTGTTGTGGTTCAAGAATATACCATTTTCACGCGCTGAGGTACCAGCCTTTTAAGGACCTGTATAACCATGAGCAAGTTCAAACATGTCAAATTTAAAGTATAAAATTATGTTACAACGTACCCTAATACTTGGATCATAGACCTCTTGCTCAGTTGAATAGTCTCGGCAACGTGGTGCAGATGCCTCGAACATAAGTCGAGGACATTATTTCTATTATAGAATCCCTCTGTCACGGTAGAAGAGGAACGACTAAGTAGTAAGTATAGAATCCCTCTGTCACTTTGTGGGTAGATCCTGTAGGAGTCCGGTTTCCGTATTAAACTGTGGAGTTTCCTTGTGTTCAAAAGGTGCTCCAATACGTCCGGTCCTATAAGGTCACAATTCTACTTCTATTCTTTCCTGGCTTCAGTCCGCGCTGTCTGTTTTGACGATTCTAGAATGCAGTGTTGTATGTCTAAAATGTTCTACGTTATATTGCAGTTTTCCTGCCCACGCTCACACCTGGCATTTCCGACAAAACTTCCAATAAACGTGAATGTATATTAGCCTCTAAACTGCTAATTGAATAGTATTTGAAAGTGCATGCTGTGATAACTTTTCTCATGGACGTTTCTGCATGACTCATGCGTTTGTAAAATTCAAACGATCACTCTCCGTATATGGAATTGGTATTTCGGTCACTCCTCGGTATTGATTACCACTACCCCTTATTACATTTATCTTGCTTTTAACAAGCCTGTCCGGAAGTTTATTACCAAATTTCCGACGACACAGGTGTGTCTGTAATATTCCACAAGGTCGATAATTGACAGGCACTCTCTTTGCAAACAAATACTGGGCGCCATTCTGGGTTTACCTGTAACATATCTCCGCGAGCAATGGCAGACAACCATGACCCGTATCAATGGAAGAAGTGTAAACATTGACACGAAAATACCAAATACTGTCGGAGGTAGGAAAACAGAATGTGGCAACAATCAAATGGCTCACATAATTAGTACGCACAATAAAGCAGATCACTACTGCCGGAGAGGAAAAGAGAGCGAACAAAATTATGTGACAATCGTCATAATTCGACGACATAGACGACTCAGCATACAACGATACAGTATTTTCTGGGTTATTGCATTATGGCAGCCCATGTATACTAAAATATTTGTTTCTTAGTTCCGTGTAAATGACGCTTTACGCACGATTGAGTCATGTCGTGAACACAGGTGACGCTCCACAAAATAACTTTCGGTTTTCAGAGCTTTCCGGATAAGTGCTTGAGGACCTATATTATATACAACAATGAAGCTGGAATTAGTGCAACTGCTCCTTACATTTTATTTAGAATTTATCATTCTTTGTTTCAATCTCCAATTCCAATCCACTGTCTTTTCAAATCCCTTTCTGTGACGTAAATCAGTTTTAGGACCTGGACGCCGTCTTGTCTCTAATCTGAGCCAAATCTATGCAGTCTTATATATATATATATATATATATATATATATATATATATATATATATATATATATATATATATATATATATATATATATATATATATATATATATATATATATATATATATATATATATATATATATACAGGGTGGCCCCAAAAAAGTGAGAACATCTCGTACAATGTAATATAATTACATCAACATTTGTTTAACTGTATCCATAATAGCTTAAATAGTTTACTGATTTACTTACTTAGCTATTTAACTATATGAAGTTATTATTACAATTTGCGGTCGCCATCGGTGATTTTTAATTTGCCAATCGTCAACTTCTGCGTGTTTTGAAAATATTTTAACCAGAATGACAAAAATCACAGCAGAAGACCGTATTCTGGTTAAAAATTTGCGAATTGAAAAACAATGGGGTGCTAGGCGAATGATAAATGAGTTTCCAAACAAAGCCTGGAGCATAGCTAGTGTCAGTCGGGTTATTAAAAAAATTGACAACGACGGTACAACAGAACGTAAACCCGGAAGTGGTCGTCCAAAGTCTGCTAGAACACGACAGAACATTGAGCGGGTGAGTCAGCTGATCTGTAGTCAAGATGATGATCCTCACAGTCACAAAAGTTCGCGGGAAATTGAAAGAGAAACGGGTATACCACGGTCGTCGGTGCAACGTATTGTAAAGCAAGATTTACAACTTAAAACGTACAAGCGTGTGATCGGGCAGACGCTCAACGAAAATTGCACATTGAAACGTTTGCAACGCAGTCAGCAGCTGCTTGAACGGTTTCCTAATGAGACAAGTGTTCGAAGCATTTGGTTTACAGACGAAAAGACATTCACCGTTGCCACGCCAGTTAATTCTCAAAATGATCGTGTTTATTCAGTTGAAACAAAGAAAAAGCAAGTTCCAGAAAGGAGACTTATACGAGAACGTGAACATTTCAGCCGCGGTATCATGGTATCAGTTGGTGTGTCTCGAATGGGGAAAACTAGTGTTGTGTTCGTTGAACCAAGCGCCAAAGTAAACAGTAAATACTATTGTGATACTGTGGCCGCCATAACTGGACATTACAGCAGGACGGAGCTCCATCACACACAGCCAGAAATACGATAAACTTTCTTCATCAGGAGAATGTTACCTTTATGAGCCAAACATGGGGCCACAGCACAGTCCTGATTTAAACCCTGTCGATTATGCCATATGGGGTGCATTGCAAGAAAAAGTCTACCGTCGGATAAAATTTACCACAGTTTAGCAGCTCAAGTTGGCAATAATCGAGGAATGGAGAAATCTAGGGCAGCGCTTTATTGACAGAAGCATAAACGAATTGCGCCAACGCTTACAAAAAGTCGTTGAGAAGCAGGGGGGACACATTGAACATGTTTTCCGATTAGCGTAATTACTTGGCATACAACTGTAAATGACAAAACATTATATTAATTCAATTATATTAAATAACCCTTTGCTACGAGATGTTCTCACTTTTTGTGGCTACCCTGTATATATATATATATATATATATATATATATATATATATATATATATATATATATATATATATATATATATATATATATATATATATATATATATATATATATATATATATATATATATATATATATATATACATACAGGGTGGCCACAAAAATAATCATAATAATCATAGCCCCTTCAGTCATAACTGACTATGGCAATGCGCCCCTGAGGTGACAGCCCTCAGCTGCTTATTTTTCCTGGTGTTTCTTTCGATGTTTTCTCCTTTTTTCTGCTTGTTGTGTGAGCTTCTTTTCGTCCAAACTGTGGTGGCGCCGCAGATAGCATTGCCATTGATTCGATCGGCAGCTTCATCCTCCAAGGTTGCTGGATTTATGTCCAGTGCCCTCATGTCTCTCTTGTGCACATCTTTGAATCTCAGCTGTGGTCGCCCAACTGTTCTTTTGCAACTTGCCAGTTGTCCGTAGAAGATATTTTTCGGGATGCGACCATCTTCCATGCGGTGGACATGGTCAAGCCAGCGTAGTCTGCGCTGTCTAAGCAGTCTATACATGCTTTGAAGGCCAGCACGTGACAACACCTCACTTTATCTTTCCACGAAATACCGACGATGTTGCGTAGATACCGTAGATAGAAGGTATTGAGCCTTCTTTCTTGCTTAGAATAGGTTGTCCATGTCTCGCTATCATATAGAAGTATGCTCGTGACGCAGGCGTTATATACCGCAGCTTTGGTCTTCATTGTGAGTTTGGAATTTCCCCAAACACGCGATGTGAGGCGGGCAAAGGCAGTTGCAGCTTTGCCATATACAGGGTGTTCCACGAAAAAGCGGCCCCATTCACAAAGTGAAAGTAGCCAGTTTTCCTTTCTTAATAACGTACATTATTGCCATAACCATGACGTCACGGGCCGCTTTTTCGTGGAACACCCTTTACCTTGGCAGAAATATAGACACTGTTTGAGGGACAAACAAGGATATCAAGATAAGATTACAAAATGCTAGAAGAGCTTTCACTGCATTAGGACAAATATGGAGATCAAAAGAAATCAGACAGGTTACGGAACAGAAGTACAAGTTCCGTCTACAAAATCTATATCGTCAAGCTGTTTAATCAGAGTCCATTAGACTCCATTTAGTTGGCTGAAATCAATGTTTTCAAAAGCCAGTAAGAAGAAAAATGGTGACAGTAAGCTATTAAACCGTTTAAATACGCCCAAGGGCTCTTTTTCAAAGAGCATGGTATAGCAGAAACCTCACTTCTGGCCTTCTAGTGGTTGAATCTTGGTTTAACAAAGAAAAGAATCAACGACGAAGAGTCTTTGGCGCCAAACAAAACAAAACAAAACAAAACCCCAGAAATCTCCGGAATTATACGCCTTGAATGGCAACTCATCTGGGAGAAGGAAAATTTTGATTTCAAAGCACCTGCTGGGTACAGCCAAAGGCTGAGAATGCAAACCTGAATAAAAGTGGTTGCGGAAAAAAACGATACGCCGGACCAAATGTGAAGTACAGCTGTGAACTACAACACAACGTATTTTTTACGCTCCAACATTTTTAATTTACATGAGAGCGAACGAAGGAGAAGTAGACGAAATAGTTTCATTATCGCGCGTTATTCCTAGAGCTGTAGATAATCAATACCCTTCACAGCTGTCTGCCTTCTGAGTATTTGACTACTTCAGGAACATATCCTGTCATGCTATCCCAGACCTTCTGTCTCTGTCTCAAGTCTCTGTTTCCAAGCATTTTTGTTTTTAACCCCACTATGTCTCGCCGCCACATTTATTTCATACTATTTGTATATCTGACCAATTCATTATACTGTACCTGCCTTTTTTAAACTTTTTTTTTCCCAGCAAGAATGTTTTAAACTGGTTCTAGACATTACGTATTTTAAAATAAACCAGAAAACTTTAATACTATGTATAACGATGAATTAAATCTTACTTCTTCACCATTCATTCTCCCATTGAGCACATCCAACTCTCTTAAGACATTTCTGCTGTGTACACTGTGCTCCAGAAAAATGATGATGATAATAAAGTGCATATGTAGATTTGAATACAGCCAACCAAAACAGGTCAGTCAATGAAACAGATCCGATACCTGTATGTCGACATGCATTATACGAGAGCGATCAAAGTAGTGCAGCCCTTGTTGAAATACTTTAAAATGAAAGAGAAATGGTTAAACATCACATAGTGCAGCCCTTGTTGAAATACTTTAAAATGAAAGAGAAATGGTTAAACATCACTGTTGCGTGCATATTTTGACGCACATATTACAAAAATCGATATGGCTATTTAATATGGAAAAGATATAGACATTCATTCATTTGTGTATGAAAATGCTGTCTATAGTAAAGCTAGATAACTCATGATTGATTTACACTTTTGATCATAGGAGTAATCGTTCTTGATATTGATTCGGCGCATGGATATGACACCCATGTCCGTACTTATTTGTTAGGGCCAGAAAATATATTAATTTGCTTATTATGTTTATGGCCTGAATTCATATGTATTACATATTATTAGTACAAGTAGAATCAGTCCTATATTGTATATTTTTGATGGGTAGGCAGGACTATATTCTTGTTATGCCGCTCTAGCGGAAGTAGGAGTTGTCTTGACAAGTCGTGATGAGTTCCGAGGTACCGTTTACAATGGCGGTTACGCATTTTTCAGGGCTGGTAGATTCTTCAGTAAAAATGATTTACGAAGTGGTTTTTCTTCTGTAGGAGATTGTGTCTCTACTAGAGCTTGTGTTAGAGACTCTCCTAATGTACGGTACCATGTATGATTCGGACTCCAGGTAATTCCAGACCCTATTTTTGATGATCTCATGTCGGTTAGACCTAGCTGGAATTTTGTGCTTCGCAACGCTAGGGTCGTGTTTGTATCGACAAAGATGACGGGCTTCCATACAACAATTATGTCTACGTGAAGTAACTGGATTACTGTAGAACTGTATGGAGAAACTTTAGGAAATCATTCATATGTATTTCGAATTAACTTTGGCTTATATATATACCCTCCTGTGAGCGAGTGAGCGACAACTCAGGAAGGCGGCCATGTTACATTCCTGTCATCGTATTTTTGAATCACTGTCCAAAGAACGGGGCATGTATCTTACTATTCGGACAGTGGCAAGGAGATCTCAATTTTGATAGAAACCCCTTCCATGGTTTCATAATATGATATAAACTGTGAACATAAAGCAACTTTAGTTACTTACCGATCCGCCTTCACTGACGCGCTTAGTCAGATAGGGGATGCGGCCATTATGTATCATGACATTGGAAGCTATTGATGTACTACCCATTATTTATGAATGTGTCATGACTTGGGATCTACTATGTATGCCTGCAAATTGATGTGTCAACCTGTACCCATGATTTACTCGTTATGTCCCAGTGTGTGCGTCTAAATAAACTGTGTAAACAAAGATTCCAGCAGTCTGCATTGGTGCCTTGTAGACACAAGTGAATGAGTGTTTAGATTGGTCAGAACACGAACAGTACACCATTCGCGTTAATCACACTCTACACTTCTACTCCATATCTACACCATCCTGCGTCGGTTGAATTGACCAAGTTTAGGGCCTGCTTCCCCTGGAGCCTTAGAGGGAAACTACTGCTTACAGCTGCCTTTGCCTTCCCTAACTCAGGACTAGGGTGAGTTACCCATTTACAGCTGGGTAGACTGGAGCATGCCTGATCTCAACAACTCTGTACACTACAATGGACATATACAGTAGTGACACCACAAACAACATGTTACAGTGATTGATAGTGGAGCTTTACAGAAGAAAGAGAATACACCACAACACTTCTTTACAGAATGACCACTTTACACAGCACTTTACAGTGGTGAGCCAGATCCCTGGGTCCAGCCTACGCAGTTTTGTTGTGTTGAGAATCACATTTTACAGTTGCAAGAACATTTGTTTGACCACATCAACACCAGTAGGACAGCTATACAATCAATGTCAGCTTGACCTGTTCTGACAAGTGTAGCAATATCTGGGTCAGCACTTGTTGACATTTGGCACAGTACAGTCAGGATTCTAAACTAGTGATTGTTTATCCTGCTAAAATAGAAGAGCAATGTTGAACTTAAAGTGCAAATTTCATCGTTGGATCTTCTTATTTGCTCAAAAAAATTGAACAGTGTAACAATTAGAAAGCAAATCTATTACTCAATAAAGTGGTAGTCTAATTTGTTAAAACTGAGCATACAGTACAATACATTACAACTGCAACACATTTCATTATATGATACACACATTGATGATTTATATGTATTTATGTTTATATATTATTTGTTTATATGTGTGATTGTTATGTGTTTGCGGGCCTGGATGGGAGGTGACTAGAACAGGAAATACCAAGTGATATTGGTCTTGTTCTGGCGTTCTATAGGGAGCAATTTCTTAATTGAAATTTGCATGCAACATAGTTTGCAAATATTTGGTTAGTTGTGACGACTGTTTCATATTTGTATTTGTAAAATTTTTCTGTTCTTTATTTTTGTTTGAATTGTTTGTATAATTGTAGGTCTCATCTTTCCTTTCATTTCAGTTCTTTACACCCCTATGTTTATACACTGTGGCGTTATTTGTCGTGTTATCTTATTGCAGTTATCATCACGGTTTCTGTGATCATTTTTTTCATTTCTCCTATTTAATTTAATTTGATCTCTGCAAATGTTTTCAGATTGTCTTTTCTTGTTTGTCCTTTGTAATGTCTTTAGTTGACATATGACATAGGAGGTATCGTTGAATACACTTATATTATAGTACAGATCAGTACTTTATGATTATTATTGTTATAAAACAAAGTGTACAAGACCTTTATAAGGCTTGTCTCCCAAAGTGATTGGTATAGGAAATATTATTTTCCACAGGTACTCAAGTGATCATTGATTACATTAAGGTATACAAGACCTTTATAAGGCTTGTCTCCCACAGTATTTGAGATATACAGTTATTGTTTTCCACAGGTACTCAAGTTATCATTGGTTATATGATAAACAAAATAACCATACAAGTTTTTTCACTAAGACTAAGTCTATGGTATAGACTTGTCTCCCATTAAAGTGAAATAGGGTAATTTATTTACTTTTTCAGGTTTCTGATTTAAGAAGACAAGATGTCTACATTAGATTACTTTATTGCACAAGGAAAATCTCTTGATAAGACTGGGAAAGACTTAGAACAATGGACTGTTGCTCAATATGACAAAGCATTAGCTGCTGAAGAGAAAAAAGCTGCTGCTGCTGCTGAAGAGAGAAAAGCTGCTGCTGAAGAGAAAAAAGCTGCTGCAAAAGAGAGAAAAACTCTGGCTGAAGAGAAAAGATTAGAAAGAGAAGCTGCTGCTGAAGAGAGAAAAGCTCTGGCTGAAGAAAAAAGATTAGAAAAAGAAGCTGATACTGCTGCTGAACTAAAGAAATTGCAGATGCAAGTGGAGGAAAGGAGATTTGATGCAGAACAGAAAAAATTAGAAGTTGCAGCAGAACAGAAAAAATTAGAAGTTGCAGCTGAACAGAAAAAATTAGAAGTTGCAGCTGAACAGAAAAAATTAGAAGCTGCTGCTGCAGCTGAACAGAAAAGATTAGATAGAGAAGCTGAAGAGAGAAAAGCAATAAGAGAACATGAGTTTGAATTAGAGAAATTGAAATTGACAAGTATGAGTAATATTAATCAGGCATCTGGTGGTAATGGTAAACCTTTTAATTATAAGGTCAAGGTGCCAGCGTTCAACTCTGCCAGTGATGATATAACATTCTGGCTTGATAGATTTGAACGTGCTTGTCGAGCTCATAATGTTGACAAATCACAGTATGTGCATCAGTTGTCTGAAAATTTAAAAGGGGAGTCTCTGACTAAGTTATCTTTGGTTGAAGAGGCCGACAAGGATAATTACGATGCTATTAGGGCAGCTTTGATAAAGAGATATCAGCTGTCAGAAGAAGGTTATCGTCTTTTGTTTAAAACAATGAGACCTGAGGTAGGTTTAGAATTCTCAGATTTCATTTCAAAAGCACGACTTACACTCTTACGATGGATTGAATTATCCAAAATAGAGAAAACATTTGATGGTCTTACGGATTTATTGCTAAGAGACAAGGTCATGTCTTCGGTAAATAAACCATTCCTAGAGTTCTTACATGAGCGTAAACCTAGTACATCAAAGCAAATGGAAGAATATTGTGACCAGTATGCCACGGCACACCCTGACATGATTCTTAGTAACTCGAACATCAAAGAGAGTATGCCAGTTGCTTCGGCAACAGAATATAATCAGAATTACTCACACAAATTCCAAGGAGCTAAAAATAAATTTGATAAAAAGGTTAATTGGAATAAGTATCAAAACCAAGATAACCACTCAAATCAGGGTTCTTCTTCGAAGAACTGGAATCGGGCTGATAGTCCTCGACACGCGAGGGGTACCCATAATTTTAGACATTCTCGAAAGGGGAGTAGCTATAGGAACTACCCAAGTGCTTCATGGAGAGAAAAGAACCAATATTACAGGGATACTCAGTATAATGAGCGTGATGATTATGATCATGAATATTATGATTCAAACCCAAATAGGGGTTATAAAAGGGGAAATAATAATTATAGAGACAATTATAACCGAGGTAGATCACAACACAAAAGACATGGTAAATCTTATTACCAGGCTAACTCTGCACAACAGGAGTTCCACGACGCCGGTAATCAGAATAATGATAAAAAAGACTCCAATAGTGTAGCAAATTCCGCTTTCGATTTTGCTAGAGCATCTCAGTGTTCGCAATGCAAAACATTATTCGATCCAACCACAGTTTCTACTTTAAGCTGCGGTCACCCGCTTCCCGCTCTCCCTGCGTCAATCGCGCATAATGGAAGGGGTGCTCTCGTCTTCAATAGAGGCCTAATAGATGGTACTCCGGTATCAATTCTTTTCGATTCGGGGTGCACTACCATCGGAGTGAGGCAATCACTCGTAAATCTTTCTCGAGCTACAGGCAATGTAGTCAAATGTGTAACATTTGGTGGCACATTGGAGAAGTACTCCACTGCCATTATCAATATTGCTACGCCTTTCTTTACAGGAGAGGTGCAAGCATGTCTCTTGCCGAATCCGATCGCTGATCTTATCATCGGTCGCATTCATGGAGTGAAAGAATGCACTCCACAGCAAATTTCTAATTGGGAAAATGTTAATATGCAATCTGCCAATGCAGTAATCACTAGGGCTCAAGCTCTTAATATGCCACAATCTTCACATTCTGAAGATAATGATGCGCAGATCCAAGATGATCCCTTGGAGATTTCCCATGATTCCTTTATAAAACAGCAGGAAGATGATCCTACTCTAAAGAAATTCTTTACTCTGGCAACAAAAGGTGATCCGAATAAGGATACAAATCGTAAATCTTGGATTACGATGAAGAATGGCGTACTTGTACGTATGGTACAAGACTCCGCTAAGTCCATTCATTCTCAAATCCTTGTGCCTAAAAATATGAGAGTTAAAATCTTACAGCACGCTCATGATTCGCAGTGTGCTGGACATATGGGTTTTTCCCGTACTAAAGCTAGAGTTCTTGAATCTTTCTTTTGGCCTGCTGTGAATAAGGACATACGAATCTATTGTCGATCTTGTAAAGTATGTCAAGAGATTAAATCCAGAGGTCCACGCCATGATGCACCTATTCAGGCTGCAGACATTCCCATTCGACCATTTCAAAAATGGCGATAGACATCATTGGTCCATTTAAGATAAAGTCTGCTAGAGGACACCAATTTATTTTGACGTGTGTTGATATGTGCACACGTTGGCCGGAGGCTGTTCCTCTAAAGAGCATAACTACTGCTGATGTCGCAGATGCTCTTTGGTTAATATTTTCTCGTCTGGGATTTCCAGCAGAAATATTATCCGACCATGGTACCCAACTCATATCGGATACCATGTCTCAAGTAATGTCGACTCTTAAGATAGAGAGATCGCTGAGTAGTATTTATCATCCTATGTCCAATGGGATGGTGGAACGTCTGAATAGAACTCTGAAAAACCTACTAGGTAAGATAACAGAAGATCATCCTCAGGATTGGGATAGGGTTTTACCCGCGGCTCTCTTTGCATATAGAGAGGTCGCCAACGAACATACAGGATTTTCTCGCTTTGAACTTGTCTTTGGCGCGAAACCGCGAGGTCCTAATTCCTTACTTCATGATCTTATAACTGCTGATAATATTGTCGATGACACAAAATCCTCTTATGAATATGTCATCGCACTTAGACACAAGATTATTGAAGCATGCAAATTGGCAACTGCTTCTTCTGAATTTGCGAAACAGAAGGCAAGGGAATTTGCCAATAAAAAGAGATGCTTGCGACAACTTTGTCCAGGTGACAAAGCATTTGTCTTGCTACCTTGTAGGGAAAATAGACTTCTTATTTCTTGGAAAGGTCCGTACGATATAATATCAAAAGTTTCCGATGTTGACTATATCGTCGATATTGACGGGAAGCGTAAAACCTTCCACATCAACATGCTCACGGAATTCCATGAACGTCCGGATTATTTACAACCTGTTTTCCAGGCAACGGACGATTTTCCAGTCCAACATGGACAGTACTCATCTCTGTCAGTAATACAGGATGAGGAAACGAGTTTCTCGGATGTAAATCTACCTTTTCCAATGATTCCTCTTCACTCTAATGAATCATGGAAAGATGTTGCAATTTCTCCCGAATTATCTCCAGGAGAGCAGAAACAAGTTTCTACTATGTTAGAACAATTTCAGGATGTCCTTACTGACATTCCTGGTCAAACTGATGTCATTCAACATGACATTATTCTTACTGACCATAGTCCTATAAGAGTCAGACCGTATCCTATCCCGATACATTTTCAAGCACAGGTAGAAAAAGAGTTGGATGAGATGATAGAGTTAAAAATTATTGAACCATCCACATCAGCATATTCTTCGCCGATGGTTATTGTACGGAAAAAAGACAATAACATACGTCTTTGCGTGGATTATCGAAAATTGAACCAAGTGACGAAATTTGATGCTGAACCTATGCCTTTACTAGAAGAGCTACTTACGAGACTATCGAATTCTCATTTCTTTACTAAACTCGATTTGTCTAAGGGATATTGGCAAGTTCCATTATCCGAACACGCCAAACCGTTTACTGCTTTTTCGACGCCTAGGGGTCTATTCCAATGGAATTTCATGCCTTTCGGTCTTATGAACGCCCCTGCAACATTCGTACGCATGATGCGTCGAATCCTATCTCATCGCTCAGATGTCATTGCGTATCTTGATGACATCTGTCTTTTCAGTGATACTTGGAACGATCACTATAATGGGATAAATGAACTATTGTCTATCTTACGCGAGCATAACCTGACAGCGAAACCATCGAAAGCATGTATTGGTTTTAGCGAAATATCTTTCTTAGGGCACCGTGTTGGTCATGGGTTCCTAAAAACAGAAGACCATAATACAAGTAAGATACTTAACATTTCTATTCCTAAGACTAAAAAGCAAGTGCGAAGTCTCTTAGGTCTAATACAATTTTATGGACGATTCATTCCGAATCTGTCCTCCATTATGTCACCTCTTTCTTCCTTGCTAAAGAAAGGGTCTCCTAATGTAGTCCATTGGACTCAAGAATGTCAATCCTCTTTGGATAAGGTTAAAACTATGTTTTCTACTTTACCTATCCTAGTATTGCCCTCTAAGGATAAGACATTTATTCTTCGTAGTGACGCTTCATCCACCGGGATTGGAGCAGCACTAATGCAAGAGTACTCTGGAACTCTGCATCCTGTGATGTATATTTCTCGTAAATTAAATGCCGCAGAGAAGAACTACTCGGTCCTAGACCGTGAATTATTGTCTATGGTTTGGTCAATCCTTAAACTGCAAAGATTTCTTCTTGGCGCACATTTCATCGTGGAAACTGACCAGAAAGCTCTTACGGCTATTCAGAGTAAAAATCTGAATAGCGCGAGATCAACGCGTTACGCAATTGCTCTGCAGCCATTTCATTTTTCGGTGCGAACTATCCGTGGGTCAGAAAATGTGATGGCAGATATTTTGTCTAGATGCCCACATGATTCATAACTGTTAAATTATATACCTAACTTTGATACAGTTGTTCCTATGTTGAAATGTGTACACATAGGTAATATCATATATTGATTGTAACACTACTTAGCGGTTCATTGATATTTATTTACCGCTGATCTTTCAATGTTTTTCTTTCGTCTTTGATGATCATGATGTTAAGATATCTTAGATGAAATTTATGTATAAACTAATGTAGAAATTGTGTCATTGCTAATATTGTAGTATGCGTTGGTGACACCTCTCTGGAAATATTTATACTTAGAGAAGCATTTTCTCTAGGGTCATAAAACTTATGCTTATCATCTGCGCATTGTTATTGGTGCGTTGTGAGCCTATTGTATGTTGCTCCTAGATGTATTTCAAAAAAAAAAATGTATCATTTTTTTTCCCCGAGGGGTGTGGTAATCTGTTGCGTGCATATTTTGACGCACATATTACAAAAATCGATATGGCTATTTAATATGGAAAAGATATAGACATTCATTCATTTGTGTATGAAAATGCTGCCTATAGTAAAGCTAGATAACTCATGATTGATTTACACTTTTGATCATAGGAGTAATCGTTCTTGATATTGTTTCGGCGCATGGATATGACACCCATGTCCGTACTTATTTGTTAGGGCCAGAAAATATATTAATTTGCTTATTATGTTTATGGCCTGAATTCATATGTATTACATATTATTAGTACAAGTAGAATCAGTCCTATATTGTATATTTTTGATGGGTAGGCAGGACTATATTCTTGTTATGCCGCTCTAGCGGAAGTAGGAGTTGTCTTGACAAGTCGTGATGAGTTCCGAGGTACCGTTTACAATGGCGGTTACGCATTTTTCAGGGCTGGTAGATTCTTCAGTAAAAATGATTTACGAAGTGGTTTTTCTTCTGTAGGAGATTGTGTCTCTACTAGAGCTTGTGTTAGAGACTCTCCTAATGTACGGTACCATGTATGATTCGGACTCCAGGTAATTCCAGACCCTATTTTTGATGATCTCATGTCGGTTAGACCTAGCTGGAATTTTGTGCTTCGCAACGCTAGGGTCGTGTTTGTATCGACAAAGATGATGGGCTTCCATACAACAATTATGTCTACGTGACGTAACTGGATTACTGTAGAACTGTATGGAGAAACTTTAGGAAATCATTCATATGTATTTCGAATTAACTTTGGCTTATATATATACCCTCCTGTGAGCGAGTGAGCGACAACTCAGGAAGGCGGCCATGTTACATTCCTGTCATCGTATTTTTGAATCAGTGTCCAAAGAACGGGGCATGTATCTTACTATTCGGACAGTGGCAAGGAGATCTCAATTTTGATAGAAACCCCTTCCATGGTTTCATAATATGATATAAACTGTGAACATAAAGCAACTTTAGTTACTTACCGATCCGCCTTCACTGACGCGCTTAGTCAGATAGGGGATGCGGCCATTATGTATCATGACATTGGAAGCTATTGATGTACTACCCATTATTTATGAATGTGTCATGACTTGGGATCTACTATGTATGCCTGCAAATTGATGTGTCAACCTGTACCCATGATTTACTCGTTATGTCCCAGTGTGTGCGTCTAAATAAACTGTGTGTTAAACTCTGTACTGGCCAGTAGTTGTTAAATCACGTTTTATTTGTTAAATGCCGTGAATGTCCACCAGTTGATAACTGTAGATGTTGGGACTGGTGTAGTAAAGTGTAACGATTGTCAACTCATTAAACCCAGCACAGTTTTGGTCATACAGGTCATCTTGTCCTGGAACGTGATGAGGCTCCGACAAGAATGTGAGTGTAGACAATGAGTGTGTAGATGAATGTCAGAACGCGAATGGTAGAATGATTCGATAGAGTTGACAGGTTGGTAGTACATCACTCATACTCACACTGTTCGAATTCAAGAAGTACTGGAACTACGGTGGTCTTTTTTATAACATTTAATGGGACGCACACTTGGACAGTACGTGTATGGTTACAGGAACAAATGTCGACATAGACAGCATAATGTTGATCACAGGAATATCATCTTAAGTTAGCATTCATGCTTGGCAAATATCATAATGGAGCATTCGTAAATAAGCATTCAGAGTTCCATCATGTAAATCATCTGGCTTTACTGACTGGGCACGTCAGTCCATAACCAATATATAGGAAGGCTCCTAGACCTAACCTCGTCTAGCGAATATCCCTTCACGTAAAGTTCAATATATATATTTTCCATAAAGATATAGGAATCCCAGACATGGGTTCTCACATGTAGCAGTGATCTCTTGGTTCATCGAGCGATAGTACAGGCATCCCTTTTTCTCACTCGATAAATACAAAGTATATGGATTTCAACATGGCTGTGCTTCTCTCGTGAGCTCCACTCACTATTGGATACAGACCAAAATTGGTCATTCGTTAAATGTCCTCATTTCTTCATAGCTTCTATCATAGAGGTAATTGAATAATATCATATAATCTAGTGCTGATACATAGGAATGTCATCTTCCTTTGAATAAATATTCTTTTCAGAAGTACCACTGTGCATCTGCTTATCGACAACGATGGCGAAGCCCAAGTTCATAATAAATTGTGGTTTTACCTTTCTATGCGAAATATATAACTTTGCCATTCCTTGGCAAAAGAGAATAAACACTGGGGTAAAGTACATACAACATGTCTAAATGACTATCACTTTTCCCCATCTACTTATAGATCACTTTTTCGGCAAAAAAGCCGGCTACAACAAAATTCGACATCCAGACAGGATGACAGCCATGAATCACACCCCCTGCTAGCGATACTTCCGCTGCATAGCCTTTGACCTTTTCTAGCGACAATCAACATAGTTCGACTTAGAAATGTAAAGATATCCATATATAAGACAGACTCGTCCTACTCATACAAACACTACGTATAAATTCAGGCCATAGATATACTGAAGCAAGAACAATCTATTCCTACCCAGGCAAAGAATAAATCGCAGTAGGCCTAGATTCGTCCGCGGAATCCGATCGAAGATGACGGAACTCTTTTCAAGGGAAGTAACTCAAAAATGACTTCTCCTTAAGCACTTAAAAAGGAAATACTTTGTTTACAAAATATTTGCGAACATAATAAGTATATAAATGTATTATATTGCAAGATAGTAAAGATTGCACTTTACAGTCTTACCACACCTCCCGGGAAAAAAAAAAATTTTTTTTTTAAAAATACATCTAGGAGCAACGTAGAATAGGCTCACAACGCAAGAATACTGCGCAGATGAAAATATCAGGAATAACTATAATTCCTAATATGACCGGTGAGAATATATCTCAAAATCTGAGAGAAATTGTTTCTCTACGAATAAATGTTTCCAGGAAGGTGTGATCTACGTATAATACAATTCTGGTAATTATACAATGCATACCAAAAATTCACACTATAATCTTAAATTTATGATTTATGAAGAAACAATCATCAAAGAACAGCGGTGAATAAACATCAATAACCCGCTAAGTAGAGATACCATCATTCTATTATTAAATTACAAATGTGTATCTTAGTAAAGAAACAAAAAAATAACTGTTGTAAAGTTATACATATTTAAAAAAATCCAATATTTAACAGTTAAGTGGCATCATGTGGGCATCTGGACAGAATGTCCGCCATCACATTTTCTGAACCACGGATAGCTCGTACCGAAAAATGAAAAGGTTGAAGAGCGATTGCGTATCGAGTTGATCTCGAGCTCTTCAAGTTCTTACTTTGGATAGCCGTAAGAGCTTTTTGGTCAGTTTCCACTACGAAATGCGCGCCCAGAAGGAATCTTTGGAGTTTGAGAATTGACCAAACCATTGCCAATAATTCACGGTCTAAAACCGAGTAATTCCTTTCTGCAGCATTAAGTTTTCTGGATATATACATTACAGGATGCAGAGTTCCAGAGTACTCTTGCATTAGTGCCGCTCCAATCCCAGTGGATGAAGCGTCACTACGAAGAACAAATGTCTTATCTGTTGTAGGTAACACTAAAATAGGTGGTGATGAAAACATAGTTTTGATCTTCTCTAGTGAAGATTGGCATTCATGAGACCAGTGAACCATGTTAGGCGACCCTTTCTTTAATAGTGTAGAGAGAGGTGCCATGATAGAGGACAGATTCGGAATGAAACGTCCATAAAATTGTATGAGACCTAAAAGACTTCGCACTTGCTTTTTAGTCCTAGGGATAGAGATGTTAAGTATCTTAGTGATATTATGGTCTTTTGTCTTCAAGAAACCGTGACCTACTCGATGGCCTAAGAAAGCAATTTCGCTAAAGCCAATACAAGCTTTGGATGGTTTTGCTGTCAGGTTATACTCACGCAGAGTTGATAATAATTCAACTAACCCTGAATAGTGATCTTCCCAAGTATCGCTGAAAAGACAGATGTCGTCTAGATAAGCAATGACATCTGACCGATACGATAGGATTCGACGCATCATGCGTACAAATGTAGCTGGTGCGTTCATAAGGCCGAAAGGCATAAAATTCCATTGGAAAAGGCCTCTGGGAGTAGAGAAAGCGGTAAGAGGTTTGGCGCGTTCGGATAATGGAACTTGCCAATATCCTTTAGACAAATCAAGTTTAGTGAAAAAATGCGATTTAGAAAGACGAGTAAGTAGCTCTTCTAGTAAAGGCATAGGTTCAGCATCGAACTTCGTAACTTGATTCAATTTGCGATAGTCAACGCAAAGACGTATGTTATTGTCTTTTTTTCGAACAATAACCATCGGCGAAGAATATGCAGAAGTGGATGGTTCGATTATTTGTAAATCTATCATTTCATCCAACTCCTTTTCAACCTGTGTTTGGAAATGTATAGGGATAGGATAAGGTCTAACCCTAATTGGAGTATGTTCCGTTAGAACAATGTCATGCTCAATGACATGAGTTTGCCCAGGGATGTCAGTGAGGACATCCTGAAATGTTTGTAACATAGACGAAACTTGTCGCCGTTCTCCTAGAGACAAATCAGGAGAAACAGTAACGTCTTTCCATGATTCACTAGAATGAAGTGGGATCATTGGAAGCGGAAGATTAACATCCGAAAAACTTGTTTCCTCATCCTGTATTACAGACAGTGATGAGTAATGACCATGTTTGACATGAGAATCGTCCGTTGCCTGGAAAATAGGCTGTAGATAGTCAGGACGTTCATGGAACTCCGTAAGCATATTGATGTGGAAGGTTTTATGCTTCCCGTTAATATCGACGATGTAGTCAACATCTGAAATTTTCGATATTATATCGTACGGACCTTTCCAACTAATAAGGAGTCTATTTTCACGACAAGGTAGCAAAACAAATGCTTTGTCACCAGGACAAAGTTGTCGTAAAGTTCTCTTCTTATTAGCAAATTGTCTTGCCTTCTGCTTAGCAAATTCAGAAGAGGACGTTGCCAATTTGCATGCTTCGATAATCTTCTGTCTCAGCGCGATGACATACTCGTAAGAAGATTTTGTGTCATCGTCAATATTGTCAGCTGTTATAAGATCATGCAGCAAAGACATTGGGCCGCGCGGTCGCGCGCCAAAGACAAGTTCAAAGGGAGAAAACCCTGTATGTTCATTGGGGACCTCTCTGTACGCGAAGAGGGCCGCGGGTAAAACCCTATCCCAATCTTGAGGATGATCCTCAGTTATCTTCCCTAATAAGTTCTTAAGTGTTCTATTTAGTCGCTCGACCATCCCATTGGACATAGGATGATAGATGCTACTCAAAGATCTCTCTATCTGTAGAGTAGACATTACTTGAGACATGGTATCCGATATCAGTTGGGTGCCATGATCTGATAATATTTCTCCGGGGAATCCCAGCCGAGAAAATATAAGCCAAAGAGCATCTGCAATGTCAGCGGTAGTAATGCTCTTTAGAGGGATAGCCTCTGGCCAACGTGTGCACATGTCTACACACGTTAAGATAAACTGATGTCCTCTAGCAGATTTGATCTTGAATGGACCAATGATGTCTATCGCCATTTTCTGGAATGGACGAATAGGAATATCTGCAGCCTGAATAGGCGCAGCATGACGAGGACCTTTGGATTTGACTTCTTGACATACTTTACAGGATCGACAATAGATCCGTATGTCCTTGTTCACAAAAGGCCAAAAGAAAGCCGCAAGAACTCTTGACTTTGTACGGGAAAAACCCATGTGACCAGCACACTGAGAGTCGTGTGCATGTTGTAAGATCTTAACTCTCAAATTCTTGGGTACAAGAATCTGAGAATGACTTGACTTAGTGGAGTCTTGCACCATACGTACAAGTACGCCATTCTTCATTGTAATCCAAGATTTACAATTTGAATCTTTATTCGGATCACCTTTCGTTACAAGAGTGAAGAATTTCTTAAGAGTCGGATCTTCTTCTTGTTGTTTTATAAACGAGTCACGAGAAATTACCAAGGGATCATCTTGGTTATGCACTTCATTATCTTCAACAGATGAAGTTTCAGGCATATTGAGAGCTTGAGCTCTAGTGACTACCGCATTAGCAGATTGCATATTTTGATTTTCCCAAACGGAAATTTGCTCCGGAGTGCATTCTTTGACTCCGTGAATGCGACCGATGATAAGATCAGCGATCGGATTCGGCAAAAGACATGCGTGTACATCTCCTGTGAAGAAAGGAGTAGCAATCCTAATGATAGCGGTAGAGTATTTCTCTATGGTGCCGCCAAATGTTACGCATTTGACTACTTTGCCTGTAGAATGAGAAGGATCTATGAGTGACTGCCTAACCCCAATAGTTGTGCATCCAGAATCAAAAAGTACTGAGACTGGATTGTCATTTACTAAACCTTTGTGTAAGACAAGAGAACCTCTCCCATCATGCGCGATTGACGCAGGAAGAGCGGGAAGAGGATGGCCACAGCTTAAAGTAGACACTGTGGTTGGCTCAAATAATGTTTTGCATTGGGGGCACTGAGATGCTCTCCCAAAATCAAAAGCGGCACATGCCATATTATTAGAGTCATCATTATCTTTATTTTGTTTATAGGCTTCGTGGGACTCTTGCTGTGCAGAGTTCGCCTGGTAATGAGCTTTATGTTTTTTTTGAATTGTGCTCTACCTCTGTTATTATTGCCTCTGTACTTATCATTGTTTCCACTATTATAACCCCTACTCGGGTTTGAATCATAGCTCCTTTGGTTACTATCATCATATTCATTATAATGAGTATCTCGGTAATTATGATCTTGTTGTCTCCATGAAGGAAAACTTGGATAGTTTCTAGAATGACTTCCTTTGCGAAAGTTCCTGTAATTATGACCACCCCTGAATCGAGGGCTGTCAGCTCTTCTCCAGGTATTCGAAGAAGAACCCTGAAATGATTGGTTACCTTGGTTCTGATAACTGTAATAGTTACCTTTTTTATTAAACCTATTTTGAGGTCCTTGGAATTTGTGAGAGTGATTAGGGTTGTATGGTGTTGCAGAAGCAACTGGCATACCTTCTTTAACCTTACTGTTGCTAATAGCTACGTCCGGATGTGCAGTGACGTATTGGGTACAATACTGTTCCATTTCTTTTAGAGACTTAGGTTTACGCTCATGTAAGAATTCGAGGAAAGGTTTATTTATACTTGACATAATCTTGTCTCTGAGTATCAAGTCCATAAGGGCTTCATAAGTCTTTTCTGTTTTGGATAGCTCAATCCAACGATCAAATGTAAGACGTGTCCTTGCAATGAATTCTGAGAATTCTACACCTGCCTCAGGCACCATTGTCTTAAACAACTTCCGATAACCCTCTTCAGACAACTGATACTTCTTTAATAAGGCTGCCCTAATAACATCATAGTTATCTTTGTCAGCCTCTTCAACCAAACTTAAACTAGTCAGAGAATCACCTTTCAGATTTTCTGATAACTGGTTAGCATATTGTGATTTGTCCACATTATGGGCTCGACACGAGCGTTCAAATCTATTTAGCCAGAATGTTATGTCATCACTGGAAGGGTTGAACGCTGGTACCTTGACCTTGTAAGTAAAGGGTTTACCATTACCACCAGATGCTTGATTACTATCACTTATGTTTGTTAACTTTAACTTTTCTAACTCAAATGCTAAAAGTTCTTTTTGGTGTTCATGTTTCATGCTTTTTTCTCTTATTGCTTTTTTCTCTTGAGCAGCTTCAGCTTCTATGTGTAATTTTTTCTCTTCTGCAGCAGCTTGTAATTTTTTCTCTTCTGCAGCTGCTTCATCTTTTCTTTTCTCTTTTTCCATTTCCATCTGGAATCTTTTTTCATCAGTCTGTATCTGCAATTTCTTTTTTTCATATTCTCTTTGTAATTTTTTTTCCTCAGCTTCTAATTTCTTTTCTCCTCAATCAATGCTTTTCTTTCTTCAGCAGCTAATGCTTTGTCATATTGAGCAACTGCCCATTCTTCTAATTGCTGACCAGTCTTATCAAGAGCCTTGCCTTGTGTGATAAAATAATCTAATGTAGACATCTTGTCTAATAAGATCAGTAATTTGCAAAAGTAAATAAATTCACTTTCTTAGTCTTAATCAAAGACCTTGTATGATAACTTTGTAACCTGTGGAAAATAGTACTTAACTATCCCAATCACTGTGGGAAACAAGCCTTACAAAGGTCTTGTATAAATCCTTATATAATAACAGCTATAAGTTGCTGGTTCACTTTATAATATAAGTGCAGTGCACCAGAAATAGTGTTTTATATCATCAACTGTGTACCTTTAGTAATAGCAATTAACTATCAGTTGATTCTTGTACATCAATTTATATGATCAACTATATTTTAAATAGTGTATGTCGATCAGGCACAAAACAAAACAGTTATACAGAAGAACATGAAAACATTTGCGGAAATGAAATAAATCAAATGGGAAAAACAATAAAAGATAAACCGCAAGAGGATAACAAATACAAATAACGCCACAGTATATAAATATAAATTGAGAATAGAACTGAAAGATAGAATAGGGTAGACCAACTAATTACAAACAAATCAAAACAAACTAAAGAACAGAGGAATATTACAAAAACAACAATGAGTACAGTCTTCACAGCTAACACTAATAGCAACAGCTGTCGCAGCAAATTTTCAATCAAGAAAATTGCACCTATAGAAACGCACACATCAGACCCTCTATTACGTGGGATACTCTGTTGTGTGACACCGCCCAACCAAAACAACAACCCGCTGGATACAAACAAATATCACATATAAAATATTTAAACATAAATACATAAATGCATAAATAGTATGGCAATATGATGTAAATAGAGTGTTGCAGAAAGAATGTGTTGGAAAGAAGGCTCAGTTACACTGCCTAATAGTACAGTACTGTGGTACTTTATTAAACAAATACTTCTGGTCTAATTATTTTAAATTCAACACAGAAATAGAAGCTCCATCGTTGATGTGAATGATAACAATCGATGTAGGACTTCTCAGTTCAATAACATTTCCTTTCGCAAACACTGTCAAATATTCTCCAGTCCTGATGTGTAATGTTCTATGTTTCAACCAAGCTTGCTGTGTAACACTGTCAGTTGTATGGCAAATGTCCAACGAACCAAATGTCAACAAACGCTGACCTAGTTACTGCATACTCTCGACAGGACAGGTCACGCTGACATCACTGTAGAGTTGTACTGTTGATGTATTTGTGTGTCGTAACAGACCCCAAGGAACGTCTGGTCTCAGTAGTTTACTTCTCAATATGGTCACTGTGCAGGTTGACCCAGGAAGCTGGCACACCAGTTGTTAAACTCTGTACTGGCCAGTAGTTGTTGATAAATCACGTTTTATTTGTTAAATGCCGTGAATGTCCACCAGTTGATAAATGTAGATGTTGGGACTGGTGTAGTAAAGTGTAACGATTGTCAACTCATTAAACCCAGCACAGTTTTGGTCATACAGGTCATCTTGTCCTGGAACGTGATGAGGCTCCGACAAGAATGTGAGTGTAGACAATGAGTGTGTATATGAATGTCAGAACGCGAATGGTAGAATGATTCGATAGAGTTGACAGGTTGGTAGTACATCACTCATACTCACACTGTTCGAATTCAAGAAGTACTGGAACTACGGTGGTCTTTTTATAACATTTAATGGGACGCACACTTGGACAGTACGTGTATGGTTACAGGAACAAATGTCGACATAGACAGCATAATGTTGATCACAGGAATATCATCTTAAGTTAGCATTCATGCTTGGCAAATATCATAATGGAGCATTCGTAAATAAGCATTCAGAGTTCCATCATGTAAATCATCTGGCTTTACTGACTGGGCACGTCAGTCCATAACCAATATATAGGAAGGCTCCTAGACCTAACCTCGTCTAGCGAATATCCCTTCACGTAAAGTTCAATATATATATTTTTCATAAAGATATAGGAATCCCAGACATGGGTTCTCACATGTAGCAGTGATCTCTTGGTTCATCGAGCGATAGTACAGGCATCCCTTTTTCTCACTCGATAAATACAAAGTATATGGATTTCAACATGGCTGTGCTTCTCTCGTGAGCTTCACTCACTATTGGATACAGACCAAAATTGGTCATTCGTTAAATGTCCTCATTTCTTCATAGCTTCTATCATAGAGGTAATTGAATAATATCATATAATCTAGTGCTGATACATAGGAATGTCATCTTCCTTTGAATAAATATTCTTTTCAAAAGTACCACTGTGCATCTGCTTATCGACAACGATGGCGAAGCCCAAGTTCATAATAAATTGTGGTTTTACCTTTCTATGCGAAATATAACTTTGCCATTCCTTGGCAAAAGAGAATAAACACTGGGGTAAAGTACATACAACATGTCTAAATGACTATCACTTTTCCCCATCTACTTATAGATCACTTTTTCGGCAAAAAAGCCGGCTACAACAAAATTCGACATCCGACAGGATGACAGCCATGAATCACACCCCCTGCTAGCGATACTTCCGCTGCATAGCCTTTGACCTTTTCTAGCGACAACCAACATAGTTCGACTTAGAAATGTAAAGATATCCATATATAAGACAGACTCGTCCTACTCATACAAACACTACGTATAAATTCAGGCCATAGATATACTGAAGCAAGAACAATCTATTCCTACCCAGGCAAAGAATAAATCGCAGTAGGCCTAGATTCGTCCGCGGAATCCGATCGAAGATGACGGAACTCTTTTCAAGGGAAGTAACTCAAAAATGACTTCTCCTTAAGCACTTAAAAAGGAAATACTTTGTTTACAAAATATTTGCGAACATAATAAGTATATAAATGTATTATATTGCAAGATAGTAAAGATTGCACTTTACACTGTGTAAACAAAGATTCCAGCAGTCTGCATTGGTGCCTTGTAGACACAAGTGAATGAGTGTTAAGATTGGTCAGAACACGAACAGTACACCATTCGCATTAATCACACTCTACACTTCTACTCCATATCTACACCATCCTGCGTCGGTTGAATTGACCAAGTTTAGGGCCTGCTTCCCCTGGAGCCTTAGAGGGAAACTACTGCTTACAGCTGCCTTTGCCTTCCCTAACTCAGGACTAGGGTGAGGTACCCATTTACAGCTGGGTAGACTGGAGCATGCCTGATCTCAACAACTCTGTACACTACAATGGACATATACAGTAGTGACACCACAAACAACATGTTACAGTGATTGATAGTGGAGCTTTACAGAAGAAAGAGAATACACCACAACACTTCTTTACAGAAGATTACACAGCACTTTACAATCACATAGTGCAGCCCTTGTTGAAATACTTTAAAATGAAAGAGAAATGGTTAAACATCACATAGTGCAGCCCTTGTTGAAATACTTTAAAATGAAAGAGAAATGGTTAAACATCACATAGTGCAGCCCTTGTTGAAATACTTTAAAATGAAAGAGAAATGGTTAAACATCACATAGTGCAGCCCTTGTTGAAATACTTTAAAATGAAAGAGAAATGGTTAAACATCACATAGTCTGAATGTCATTTTTCGTTCCTTTGTGGGACCACCACTGAACTTGACTCAGATTTGCAGAAGACTAACGCAATGATGAACGCTGCAGCGTTTTTCTTCACATGATAAGGTTGTTAGTCTTATGCACAACTTTATCTTAATTGCCTCTAACGACAAACATGATGTGATCCGATCTGATCAAATACCATCTTCGGTTTGGTTTGGTTTTAAAGATTATCTTCATTGCACAAAGATTACTCCATCAGTGTTCCGATTTCCTCCATCTTCACAACGGGGGTAGTGTGCAATATATTTTCAACTTTCACTATCTCTTGTGTTGATGGCGCACTCTACTTGACCCTTTCCTGTTCATATTTTGATGTCATCTCCCTTTCCTTCAATTCTTCCTTCCAATATGATATTAAGAATGATGTTGTATCTTTTTATATGATCTTTATTGCTGTTTTAAATCTACATCTTTTGGTAATATTTGCTCAAGATATGGACACTTGATTTGTTCCATCATCTTAAGGATAATCCTTTCTTAAATAAGGGTATGATTTAATATAAGTATATGAGGAGAACTGCCGTAAGACGGGGGTAAAACTGTTGAATGGGGGGGGGGGGGGAAACACACACAAATAGTAATACGTCTTACAAGGAGAAAGGCTAGTCCACAGCCGTTTGAAAACCGTCAACGATGGCCACTTTGGGACCAAGCCATGTAACCGAACACGATGTAAGACATGTCAGTATGTAATCGAAACACGTTCAGTCTTTCCCTAATGCTAAGTTCACCATCACCCATGGCTTCACATGTGAGTCACGCAACGTCATTTATGCTAATATATGCAAACGTTGCAACATTACTTACATCGGCCAAACGGGCACACGACTGGGCGACCCATTCTGCAGATACCTCTACGACATCTCTCAGTTGAAATCCACACCTGTGGCCAACCACTTCTATGGCACTGGCCACCACGGTGCCACTGACATCCAGGTGACAGCCATCAGATCCAGTTCCTCGGACGCCAACAGTCGGTTTCGCCAGGAACAACGCATCATCCATCTCGTGGGTTGCCTTAAACCACACGGTTTGAATATCCATGATTCTTTTGTCTGAGGCGTCCTTTTCTATCTAGTTCCAGCTGTATTATGACTTTCTACCTTGTTGCGATCACCCGTGTTTTTTTTTGTTGCTTTTTTTTTCAATCGCAATATATTTATTTATTTTTTTTTTCCCTCACTGTGTTTTCCAGTCCTTGTTTTCATTATTTCTTATTTTTATGTTTTTAATGTACTATCGACTTCCGCTTTCCGGTTTAGTGGCAGCCATTTTGCTGCATGTGACTGGACATAAAGGAGTATTTTTTTCTCTTATTTTTATAGTTTCATGTTCTCTACTTAATTCTCATTTTCTTTCCCTCCTGTGTCTTGTTTGTCTGTCCCTGACGAAGGCCTTGTGGCCGCAACGTAGGTTTTTCTGGTCATTTCTCCTTGTAAGATGTATTACTATTTGTGTTTTTTTCCCCCATTCAACCGTCTTAAAGGAGGGAACAACTGGGGGCTTGGTAATAATGTTGATAGCTCGATCATCCAGAATCTACGAGAAGCATGACAACGAAATTCCGTCATGAGATATCTCTAAACGACACAATGGCTTAGAGCAGCCTTTTTCAACAATTTTTAACCTGTAGGAATCCTTGAAATAATTTTCAGGTCTCAAGGAACCGCTGCACAAAAATTCAGCTCTTGATATCTTTTGGGTGATCAGTAACTTGTAAACATAATAATCCAGTAACAATTGTCTATGCTCTTTTGAGTTGAGAATGATTGGTCTTCTGCTGATCTGCTATTTTGGTCAACCTATTATCCTACTCTTTTTGTGTGTTTTCCCCCTCACCACAAAAGATATCAACTCTAATGCAGGCAGTAGAGATAGGTTGAAGAAACTTAAGGTTTTCCTTATTTTAATTTCCTACATGATTTGTTGTTTCACCTTTTCCAAGTAGGCCTAAAAATCTTATCACAAACTTCTACTCTACAACGTACTAAAGAAATATGGTATGTGCGAGAGTGAACACGGTCCTATTGCGCACTGCCACACGGGGCTTCTCGGTCACGGCCACAACTGCGAGCGCTATCATCGCATGGCGCACAAAGTTAAAAAACGAAGTATATTTTTTGTTAATAACGATCTCTCGCGGAACCCTTAGCGACCTCCCGCAGAACCAAAAGGTTCCACGGAATCCCAGTTGAGGAACATTGTCTTATAATTTTAGAGTACTTATAACTAAAGAGACTTTTGATATTAGAATATTAAGATAATAAAAATGAATAAATAGATAAAACACAAAAGAAAGAAAAAAAAAAAGAAAAGATAAAAGACGAGTAACTTCTCCATGATAAACAGGCTCATGTTTAGAATTTTCTCATAATTTTTTTTTTTCGAAAGTAGCTTAATCTATGTTTTCCTTACGATACAAAAAGTTTTTTTTGGTTGTTGTTGGAGATTTCAGTGATGGATTTTGTACACAATGCTTGCATCTCTTTCAGTATGAAGATGTAGTTGTAGACAGGCAGACAGACAAACAGCCGTCACAGATATATATATATATATATATATATATATATATATATATATATATATATATATATATATATATATATATATATATATATATATATATAGATAGATAGATAGATAGATAGATAGATAGATAGATAGATAGATAGATAGATTGATTGATTGATAGATTGATAGATTGATAGATAGATAGATAGATAGATAGATAGATAGATAGATAGATAGATAGATAGATAGATAGATAGATAGATAGATAGATAGATAGATAGATAGATAGATAGATAGATAGATGGGTGGGTGGGTGGGTGGGTGGGTGGGTGGATGGATGGATGGATGGATGGATGGATGGATGGATGGATGGATGGATGGATAGATAGATAGATAGATAGATAGATAGATAGATAGATAGATAGATAGATAGATAGATAGATAGATAGATAGATAGATAGATAGATAGATAGATAGATAGATAGATAGATAGATAGATAGATAGATAGATAGATAGATAGATAGATAGTGTTTGTCTATACATTTTTGTTTTCATCCCAGACGATTCAAATGTCTCCACCAGATGCCTCTGTGCTCCCAACTAAACAATATTCAAGAAGCGAATTTTTTTTCGCATTCTTAATTTAGCTTCCTACTGACCACATTTCCGTTGTTTCGACCATCACACCATGTTGGCAATCCGTTAAGCGTCTTGTCCACGATTGAAATCTATTATTAAGCCTTTCTGGTTGTGTCCATTGTCATGACATACTCAATGGGACACAGTATCCTGGTGTGGCCTTAACAATTTTTGTTTCTCATTCTCTTGTTTTCACATTTATTTCTATTGATTTTTGCATTCTCATTTTATTTCTACGAATTTCTCTTCTTCCCCCCCCCCCCCCCTCTTCCCCCCATACCAGTTTAAAGAAGAGAAAGGGCCGAAACACCTTTCCGACTAGGGACTACTTCTCATCATGATCAGATTGCCTCTTGTTGCATCGCTCTGTACAGAGAATATATATATATATATATATATATATATATATATATATATATATATATATATATATATATATATATATATATATATATATATATATATATCATCATCATCATCATTCCTTTCGTTCCCTGTGGAACATAGGGCAGTAACAGTTGCTCTCCATCGATTTCTATTCTGGGCTGTCTTTTTCATTTGTGCCCAAGTCATTCTAATTTCCCTAGCCTCCTCTTCACCAGTTCTTCTCCAACGTCTCTTTGGCCTCCCGACTCTTCTTTTCCCCTGTGGGTTCCAGTCAAGAGCAACTGTGGCTATGCTTGATTTTTCTCTTCTGAGTATATGTGCTATTCATCCCCACTTTCTTACCTTAATTTCCATTTGTATTGGCTGTTGCCCACATCTTTTCCTTAGCTCTATATTTTTTATTACATCTGACCATCTTATACGAAAGATCCATCAGAGACATCTATTTACAAATGTCTGTAGCTTGGCGGTGATAATCTTTGAGACATGCCATGTCTCTGAGCCATACAGCAAGACTGATTTCACATTTGAGTAAAAGATTCGAATTTTGTTCCTTCTGGATATCGCTGAGGAGTTCCATATTGATCGAAGGGCATTAAAAGGACATCTGGCTTTATTTATCTTTGAGCAGACGTCACCAGCAGTTCCCCCTCCTTTGTCATTGTTGCTCCCTAGAAATGTAAAGTTGTCTACTTCTTCAATGACATGATCATTGATCTTCATCGAGTGCGTCTGCCTATTATTTATTCTCATTTCTTTTGTTTTATTTACATTTATGTGCAGTCCCATCTTTGCTGCTTCTTTTACTAATCTATGTGTTTTCTCCTGCATATCTTGCTGTCTGTGTGACAGAAGGCACAAATCATCTGCAAAGTTTAGATCCTCCAGCTGTGTGTTAAACGTCCACTGTATTCCAGTTTTCTGTCCCTCTGTTGTCTGTCTCACTATCCAGTATATGACGATGAGAAAAATTGTTGTTGATAGCAGGCATCCCTGTCTGACTTCACTTTGTACTGTGAAAGGCTCTGATAGTTTTCCTTTGTGTACTGCTTTACATGAGGCCTCCTGTTAGAAATCTTGGATGATTTTAATGAATTTCTCTGGGATTCCATAATGTCTCAGGATTTTCCACATCACCCTATGGTCTATGCAGTCGAAAGCCTTTTCGAAGTCCACAAAATTTACATACAAAAAAAGGGGGGGGGGGGGTCTGGCACTCATTTGATTGTTTTATGATGATTCTGAGTGTTGCTATCTGGTCTGTGCATGATCGTCCTGCACGAAATCCTGCCTGTTCTTCTCTACGTTTGTCATCTACCGCCTTTTTAATACGGTCTAACAAAACTCTGGTCAAAATTTTTCCAGCCACTGCTAGTAGTGTTATACCCCTCCAGTTACTACATACAGTCAGGTTTCCTTTCTTTTGCAGCTTGATAATGTGAACTTCCTTCCAGCTCTTTGGGATGGCCTTTTGTTCTCAGATTTTCTTGAAGAGCTGGTGTAGGAACTCTGTAGTGTATGGTATATTTGCCTTTAGGGCTTCTGATGGTATTCCATCTGGTCCGGCGGCCTTCCGGTTTTTCAACTGTCTTATTGCCCGAAAGATCTCTTGTTTAGTGGGTGGGTTCATGTTGCACTGTAGTGGCTCTTCTGCTTGTTCTATGATGGATTGCTGTACTGGTTGTTTTCGGTTCAGGATTTCCTTAACATATTCAGCCCATCTGGCCCTTTGTTTCTCTTCATTGCTAATGCTTTGACCTTCTCTGCTCTTCACTGTTGTATTGTGGGTTAGCTATTTCTTAGATAACGTTCTAGTAATATTATATAATATTTTTAAGTCTCCTTTTTTGGTCGCAGTCTCTGCTTCCTCTATTAGTTTTTAAATAAATTCTCTTTTATCTTGTCTGGCACTCTTTTTCACTTTCCTGTTTATTTTTTAGGAAATTTTGAGCAGTTGTGTTTTCTCTTCTGCCTCTTTACAGTTGTTTACTTGCTGTTTGATGTTGTGACATATAATGGAAATATAGATACAGTAATCTGACATCCTTTGCTTTCCCATTTAGTGTCTGCCATTGGCTAAGCCAAACCACGCAATTTTCTGTCTGTATGACTCACCTTTGAATTCACGCCCCTTTCCTGGGAACATAACAACAGAGTTGTTTACCAACTTTTCGCAACCTGCCAGTCTTAACAGGGGAGCGAATCACGTTTGTTTACCTGAGTTTCTCACGCGAGCTGATTTGCCAATTATCAGTCATTAGACAGATGCGCGTGCAAACAACGGACTGTTTGAAGAGATACACGGTCGATAATATTTTCCCGACCACCTTTGATGTTCGTACGTTTCAGGGGGAGGTAAATGTTTGATCTGCGAAAGGGGACGTAATCTAAGAGAGGCCCGCTGCACGGCCAAGTCTTCTGATGTCGGTCAGCATCGCTGAGTAGAATGAACGAATAAACCTTTGATCCCGGAAACGCAGTTTCCTGATTGCTCTGCTATGCAGAATGTTTGAATTATAACATTGTTATGTTTAAAATTCATAACAGGTGTGAATTAGAGAGCTTAACTCAGCGGGGCTCTGTGTTTCTTTATTTGTACAGGGGTCACTGGAAAATACGGGTGAGCTACGTTAAGCCGTCATGCTTGGCTGGGTCTCGTGAGACAGGTGACTAGTGGGAGAGAAGGGGTAAGAGAGCAATGGTGTGTTTCATGGCGAGTGGAAGTGTGTGTTTTAGCTCCTGAGATTTATATGATTTTGTGATTGATTCCTACATGATACCAACTTCTGTACTTCAAGATCTTTCGTGACGGGTACCAGATATATGCATGTGAAAGGAAGTATGTGTTTCTTTGAACTGAGTAAATAAAAGTGTGGAAAACTGTTGGGGACAGTGTATTAGCTATTGACGCTACAGAACTATACTGATAACGATATTTATATTATGCCATACGCTATAATGGCTTCCAAGTTGATACCTATGGAGCTGTGTGCATTGTAATAAACGTTGTTTAACTGTCCACTCGGCCTTGGTGGTGATATGGATATTTCTGGTGTATTGCTGTGTGCGTTGTTTAGCTGTATGACCCTATACTAACTTGGCCAGAGTAACCAGATGTGTACTCAAGAAGTTACAGATGAAATAATATAATAACAATGCAACAGATAATGAGAGCCTAAAGCCGGATTCCTGAATCTTGTATTGTTTCCTTGATGTCAGGAGTATTTTTTCAAGTCTTTGGACTTCGATTTTCGTGCAGTACATACATTTTGAAAATGGCTGTGTGTTGACTTCTGGCTGCGTTACTAAACTTAACCTGGTCGAAACGGAGTGTGGACCATCATTTGTTCCTTGTGAATTAGGCGTAAAGAAGGAGGATTTTGTTTTCATGGCAAACAGATAAGTATATTTATCGATACATACACCGTGTGGTGCTAAGAATCTAGTTTGCCGGAGTTCTTTCTTTATGTTACATTTAATTTTGTATCTCTATGTGTTTGTAATAGGCGGGAGGTTGGATTGGGACCGATGAATTCATCTATACCTCTCAGGATGGTCGGTGAATTCATAGGCGTTCTTTTGTTTTTTTGCATTTGATTTTTTCAAATTAAGTGGCCGGCGAACATAGCTGAGTGTTTACTGCCTTAATTGAATTAACCAGATTCATTATTTGTCTAGTTGTGAAAGTCCTGTTATTTTGCAAGTTTGTTATTGTTGTTAAGTTACTTGTAATTGTTTTTAGTTTTTGTGCATTTTTGTTTGTGAAATTGTTGGTCTATTCTTGCTATCCCTTGGTTATTAGATGTCATATATGTTGTAAAATTGTCATTGTCTTGTCATAAGTGTGGTAGAGCTAATTCTTTTTTGTGTTCCATTTTTTTTTCTACAGTTCATATATTTCTGCTTTGGTTGATCATTTGTATTTTCTTCAGTAGCTCTTTCACTGCATACTGTCATCTTAATCGTATCTATTTTTTTTTTGCTCTATATCGTGTAATAACTCTTTCAACTCAGTGCATTACGTGCATATATTATGCCTTATTGCCAGTGATCATATACGATCTACAGACTAACGAACGCACATTCTATGAGATAATGAAAATGCTGTGAATTGAGTATATTTTCTGCAGACATTTCTGTTTATTTCAATATGAAGAACTGCATCTACAGATGAAGGGACATAACTCTAGAATAACTCGCATAATCAAGGGGATATTACAAAGACATTGCCTATCTGACTTTTTTGCGGTTTTCAATCGTTTTCGGCGTGAACATGGTTAATTAAGATAACAAGAATATGCTATGAAGGAGAATCAAGAACATTGACAATGATTTATTTGGACATATTTTCACTGGATTTGATCTGCTGGACATTTTATCATGGAACTCTAGTTTAATATATCATGACGGTGTATAATTGCATTGCACTGCGTGTCCTAGATTTTTGATAGGAGAATTAAGACTTGAGTTGGTCCCTTCTGAATAGGTTGGAATGAGTGATAGTCACAGTGTGAGATAGAAATACAAAATAGATTTCCACAAGTGAGGTGGTGGAATAGTGATAGAGGCTGTCCCTGAGAGCGGGAAATCTTCTCTCTCTCTCTCTCTCTCTCTCTCTCTCTCTCTCACCTATCTTCTACGACAGATCTAAAGTAGTCAGACAGTCTAACACCTATACATTAAATATATATATATATATATATATATATATATATATATATATATATATATATATATATATATATATATATATATATATATATATATATATATATATATATATATATATATATATATATATATATATATATATATATATCCACTCACGTGCACGCACCTTCAAGTGACGACAGGTAGACACACAGACGTGGGAAACTATAACAAATGATTATATAGATATTTAGAACGAGCTGACCAACATGCTGATTAATTTATTGTTAAGTTTATTTATCATTTGTAAACTTACGTCACAACATATAAAATTACATTTTAAAAAAAGCATATACACAAAGTCATAAGCAAATCAAGGAATGCTACAAGAACTGGTAGACCCACAGGGATGATCTTCCCTCGATGGATAGCCCACAGTCCCGTTAGGAGAAAGAAGATAACACAAAGAGTCACAGATACATATGATTTAGTCTTAGAGTTTTCCCCGTTTAAAATATGAACAGACCTGATACTATAATCTAGTTTAAGGGAAAATATTGTTAGCAAAAACAAACTTGCATGAAGACAGTTATGACAGCAAATAGGTGTCAAAATACACGGTGAAATAACACTCAGACTTGCGTTCCCTCTTATTCATTCAACCGTGGCCACGTGTACACATTTATACTTACAGCTTTGATCGCTGCCTCCCCAGTTCCAACAAGACGTACTGAATTCTCTGTCTCAGGGAACTCTGTCGGGATGTACTGATATTTTGCTTGCCACAGCGGGCTGATCTGTACTTAAGTGTTATTCTGGAAGAATTAATTCTGGCGCGAAGGCCTCTTACTTCATTTAACTGTTAAAGTTCATGTAATGAAAGTGATTAGTTTCTTCACAGGTAATGTTCACGTACTAGAACGCTGGCAAAGTTTGGGTACCACAGTATTCACTGAATAACGAAAAATACATATGTACTCAATAAACTTATTTTTTTACCGCTTGACTTATCATTTAAATTTGGAAGTCATCGACACCAACGACTGTGTACCTTTACTACAGTTTAATTTGGACGTACACACTCGACAGCACAGATAGTGACAAATCACAGGTTGGCATAATACATCATGGTACAGTGGATAAATGGTCTTGCAATGTTACATGGGCACTCATGTAGAATAATAGTATAATGGACTGTCAGTAGCCAAGCACTCAGTATTGCCCATATATATATCATCTGAGTTTACTGACAAAGCACGTCAGATTATAAACAATCTCCAAGATGGCTTCTAGACCTAACCTCGTCTAGCGAAGATTCCTTACCATAATGTCCAGCACAGATTTTTCCATATAATCAAATTGAACCGCTAGCAATGGGTTCTCATGTGTAGCAGTGATCTCTGGACTAATCAAGCGATAATACGGGCATCCCTTTTCTCTTCTTGAAAGTCACTAAATGTTTGGTTACAAGATGGCTTCTCTCGTGAGCTGTCACTCACGTTTGGATACAGATAATGAACCTGTCTTAAAGTTAGTCATTCATTAAATGTTTCATTGCTCTGTAGATTCTATCATGATACAATTGACTGCATTCTACAGGATATAGTGCTGCTAGGAATCAGAGTCGTTTTCCATCTAGTTAAATGCATCCTCTCAGATGTACAAAATCGTACCTATCGAAAAACGGTGGCTTCGTACGAGAGTTCAAAAGAGTATCTTTTATTACCTGGGTATCAGAAATATGATTCTGCCATTCCTTGGCAATAAGAATGAACACTGGGGTAAAGCATACATGATAGGTCTAGACGACTATCACTTTCCCCATAAATATAGAGATCACTTTTTCCGGCTACAAGCCGACATAGAAAAACACAGCCCATCATCAGGGCGAAGCCAAAACACACCTCTCTCGCGACACATCCGCCGAACAGCCTTTGACCTCTCTAGAGACAAAAGAACATATAGTTGGACTTAGATATGTAAAGATATACAGATATAAGACAGACTCGTCCTACTCAGACAAACAATACACATAAATTCAGGCCATAGATATTCTGAAGCAAGAACAATCTATTACTACCCAAACAAAGAATAAATCGCAGTAAAACTGGATTCATCCGCGGAGTTCGATCGAAAGAGACGACACAACTTTCAAGGGAAGTAACTCAATAATGACTTTTCCTTAAGCACTAAAAAGTATCTATTTTGTTTACAAAATATTTGCGAACATAACAAGTACACCAATGTATAATATTGTAAGATATCAAAGACTGCACGTAACAGTCTTACCACACCTCCCGGGAAAAAAATGGAACATTTTTTTTTTTTTTTGAAATACATCTAGGAGCAACGTACAATAGGCTCACAACGCATGAATAATGCGTAGATGAAAATATCAGGAATAAATATAACGCCTAATATGAGGCTAAGTCGACTTATGGAGCGACTGGTGAGAATGTGTCTCATAAACTGAGAGAAATTATTTCTCTACAAGTAAATTTTTCCAGGAAGGTGTCATCAAAGTATAATACAATTCTGGCAATTACACGATGCCTAAAAAAATTCATACCATAATTTCGTATTAGATATCTTAAATTTATGATTTATGAAGAAAAATCATCAAAGCACAGCGGTGAATAAACATCAATGAACCGCTATGTAGTGATACAATCATTATATTATTAAATTACAAATGTGTATCTATCATGATATAGAAAAGGAACTACTATAGAACTAGACATATCAAGACGTCTAAGCCCTAATAGTTATGTGGAATCATGTGGGCATCTTGACAGAATGTCTGCCATCACATTATCTGATCCACGAATAGCTCGCACAGAGAAATGAAAAGGTTGAAGAGCAATTGCATATCGAGTAGACCTCGAGCTCTTCAAATTCTTACTCTGTATAGCAGTAAGAGCTTTTTGGTCGGTTTCTACTATGAAATGTGCGCCTAGGAGGAATCTCTGTAGTTTGAGGATCGACCAAACCATAGCTAATAGCTCACGGTCTAAAACCGAATAATTCCTTTCTGCCGCATTAAGTTTTCTGGAAAAATACATTACAGGATGCAGAGTTCCAGAGTACTCTTGCATTAGTGCCGCTCCAATCCCAGTGGATGAAGCGTCACTACGAAGAACGAATGTCTTATCTTTAGTAGGTAGCACTAAAATAGGTGGTGTTGAAAACAATGTTTTAATCTTATCCAGAGAGCATTGGCATTCCTGAGACCAGTGGACCATATTAGGCGAACCTTTCTTTAGAAGTGTAGAAAGAGGTGCCATGATAGAGGATAGATTCTGAATGAATCTGCCATAAAATTGAATAAGACCTAACAGACTTCTCACCTGTTTTTTAGTCTTAGGGATCGAGATGTTAAGTATCTTACTAGTATTATGGTCCTCTGTCTTTAGGAAACCATGACCAACTCGGTGGCCTAGGAAAGAAATTTCGCTAAAACCAATATAGGCTTTAGAGGGTTTCGCTGTCAGGTTGTGCTCGCGCAAAGTAGACAGCAATTCATCTAACCCTGAATAGTGATCTTCCCAAGTATCGCTGAAAAGACAGATGTCGTCTAGATATGCAATGACATCTGACCGATAAGATAGGATTCGGCGCATCATGCGTACGAATGTAGCTGGTGCGTTCATAAGACCGAAAGGCATAAAATTCCATTGGAACAAACCTCTAGGTGTTGAAAAAGCCGTGAGAGGTTTGGCGCGTTCAGATAAAGGAACTTGCCAATATCCTTTAGGCAAATCAAGTTTAGTGAAAAAATGAGATTTGGAGAGTCGAGTAAGTAGCTCTTCCAGTAAAGGCATAGGTTCGGCATCGAACTTCGTTACTTGATTCAATTTTCGATAGTCAACGCAAAGACGTATGTTATTGTCTTTTTTACGAACAATAACCATCGGCGAAGAATATGCAGAGGTGGATGGTTCGATTATTTTCAAATCTATCATCTCATCCAACTCTTTCTCGACCTGTGCTTGAAAATGTATAGGTATAGGATAAGGTCTAACCCTAATAGGAGTATGGTCATTTAGAACAATGTCATGTTCAATGACATGCGTTTGTCCAGGGATGTCAGTGAGTACATCCTGAAATGTTTGCAACATAGTTGAAACTTGTCGCTGTTCTCCTAGAGACAAATCAGGAGAGACAGTAACGTTCTTCCATGATTCACTAGAATGAAGTGGGATCATTGGAAGAGGAAGATTTACATCTGAAAAACTTGTTTCCTCATCCTGTATCACGGACAGTGATGAGTAATGACCATGTTGTACTGGAGAATTGTCCGTTGGTTGGAAAATGGGTTGCAAATAATCCGGACGTTCATGGAATTCAGTAAGCATATTGATGTGGAAGGTTTTATGCTTCCCATCAATATCGACAATATAGTCGACATCGGAAATTTTCGATATTATATCGTACGGACCTTTCCAAGAAATAAGTAATCTGTTTTGCCTACAAGGTAGTAATACAAATGCTTTGTCACCAGGACAAAGTTGTCGTAAGCATCTCTTCTTATTGGCAAATTGCCTTGCCTTCTGTTTCGCAAATTCAGAAGAAGAAGTTGCTAATTTGCATGCTTCGATAATCTTTTGTCTCAACGCGATGACATATTTCGTAGGCGGATGACGTGTTGTTCATCGTCAATATTGTCCAGCT
>JAMPIV010013308.1:0-102500 GCA_024509875.1 Oreohelix idahoensis
TGGATAACATAACTTATTATTAGCTGATAGCCAGGATGGGCTGTTATATACCAAACAATGAGTACGACTATATATAAAGTGGATAACATAACTTATTATTAGCTGATAGCCAAGATGGGCTGTTGTATAAAGAGATGAGGTATTGTCATTAGACAAGAATAAATGAACAAGGGTTCTGCAACGCGGACATCCTTGAGATAAGACATGCTCTCTCTCTCTCATTGAACAGTAAATCAGAGGAAAGAAGAGATAATGGTGAATTTGATAACTATGAGACAACTCAGGTGCTCTCTCATTTGACAGTAAGTATGAGGACGCCACAACAGCTGTACCTGACATGATTTGATATTATATATGAACCATGTATAGATATTGATGTATTTTTATGAGGTAGGCCTGACAGGACAGATACAAGAGATAAGGTGGAGAAATAAAGAAAAGAGAATAAATTGTGGGCAGACCACCTACGCATAAGTAAGAGTCTGCAGAAGAGGCAATAAATATACCTTTTGGAACACAAGTTGAATTAAGGGCTGGATAAATGAACATGAAATGGAGTTTTAAACCATACACCTTATTGGAAAATGTCGGAACTTTAATTTTGTAAATACATTTGTTATAAACTTGAAACTACCACACAAGTTGACTTGATTTATAGAAGGTTATGGAGTGGGTGTGAGAAATAAGGAGTAATAGCGCAACAAAAATTAATATCATGGTACGCCACAATACGATCTAGTCGCTACACAACAACAAGGAGGGAAGAACGTGACCTGGGTTGATAAAAGAACCAAACCATAATTCATCCAAGAATCATCACCTCTGGCGGTAAAGGCCAGTAAAGAGATAACCTTACTTGGAAGATAAAGTCAAAGATAAAGTTAAGACATAGTCTGCCAGTTCGAAAGACTACGACTAGGCCTGCCTCTGTCACCTAGTTAATATTTAAAAGAGGTCCTGCACTGTCACAACCGGATTCCCCCCCCCCCCCCACCCCGTTTTCAGATGTCGCCCAAATCGCGTCCAAAAGTAGCCTAAAATAGCCCAATTCGACGAAAATACGTTAGAAAAGTAGCCCAAAAGTCGCCATAAACAGTGAGAAATTGCCTGAAATGTAATCTTCTTCTTCTTCTTCGTTCGTCCTGAGAAGGACGTTGGTTGCGTTGTGTCTGTTTAAAGCAGAGCTGCGATATATGCGCCTTTCGGCCGACACATCCGACTTTTGGGACCGGGTTTGCCTTCCTCTTCGATCCCTACTCTCTCAGCCAGACTGCAGTGATGCAGCCTGTTTCCAAGACCACCACGTGGAGGTGGAGTAGGGTCTTGATCAGCTCTGGTTCGCTGACCCTGACGCAAGCAGTCAAGCTATGGGTCGCTTACTACATTTTTTAGTGCTGCGTCTTTCGGTCCCGAATTGTAATCAAAAAGCAGCCTAAAGTAACCTACAGACACTTTGGATTCTCAGTACGAAAAACGTATTGCATACAATAGTCATGTTCATTCATTACCTCTTAGTTCCCTATTGAGCATATGATGAGGATCATCATCATTTTGATTTGCGCTCCTTATAGAGCTAACGTTAAGGGCATGCACGGCAGTGAAAATTGAGTTTCAGGAACAAAATATAGATTATTTTACTTTTGAGCTTATTTTATTAATTAATCATAGAGGTATCGATTGAGCAAGGTTTTATGACGTACAAAATGCATTTGATGTGTCAAAAAGCATATTTTCCGCACTACCCACAAGCTATGGTTTGCAAATTTGTGCGGAAAATGCAAGATTTGCCTCTCTATAATACCTTAGTTACGTTCGTATCAGCATGTGGTATCGATGAAAATGGAATTTCTTTACCTCCCCGATTATAGCAAATTCGAAATATTTCTTTCTCATAGGATTGCGTGATTTGGCATCCAAAACATCAATAATTTTACACTAACTTCCTTATAAGGAGTGGGCACGCTGTGACGTCATTCCCTCATTCATGCCGTATTCGTGTTTATCTTTTTGATTGGTCATAACAAGGCGCTGATTGGCCAGCGCTAATCTGGAAGATAACAACAGCACCTTCTGCCGTAAACAAAATAAGTCTTTGTTCAATCGTACATGGTGTCTCTTCGTCGAAAGTTATCTCTTGATTACAGTTTAAATCTTACCAAATTGTGTTCTATTACTTCAAATTGGGAAGAAAAGGTAAGAAAGCAAAGCTAGAACCACTTTCTGCTGCTAGAGCACGTGGGTAGTGTGTAATTTCTAGCAATGGTACGACCGAATAAGCGGTGAATGATAACCAAACTGATGTAGGCTCATTATCAACAAATTTCTTCATAATAGTATCCCTTAGGCCTATAGTTCAAATCGCTGATCCAATAGTGCCTTTCACCACTGGCCTAAGTCGATCTCATATAAAAGTGAACTTGAGCGCAAGCAAGAATTGTGCGCCTCTGTTGAGGATTGTTGCATGGGTTGCAAGCATTTTGTTTTTATCTTGATTTGGATGGTATCACCCTGCAACACCTCAACTAGTTAGACTTCAAAGGGTACGCGTAAAGAGTTGGATAGCGCAAGAAGCCTAGTAACAAGGGTAGTCTTAGTGTAGCCTTCGGGCATATGGCAGTGTTCAGAATTATGTGGCAGAGCCACTAGCCAATGTATATAACGGTCGGGACATAAGACGCGTCAACAGTGAGAAATGCAGTTAGCAACCCATAGCTAGACTGCTTGCGTCAGGGTCAGCGAACCAGAGCTGACCAAGACCCTACTCCACCTCCAAAGTGGTGGTCCTGGAAACAGGCTGCATCACTGCAGTCTGGCTGAGAGATTAGGGATCGAAGAGGAAAGGCTAACCCGGTTCCAAAAATGCCTGAAGACGGATGTGTGGGCCGAAAGGAGCAAATATCACAGCTTCGCTGTAAACAGACGCAACGCAACCAACGTCCTTTTCAGGACGAACGAAGAAGAAGAAGGTATAACGGTCGATGTGTGGGCTTTTAAAGCTGATATAATAATATGTGGATAAGAAACGGTGAGTCCATAATTGTGTAAAGCGTTAGGGATACAACGCAAGGATTTTTATATGCGATATTCGGGAATTACGAACGCGAAGTTAATGTATAGCACTAATGAAAGCGACATGGCTAGTATAGCGGGGTGAGTGATGGCAAATTGAGAATATTATACAAAGTTCTGACGTGAATGTTAGGCATTAATCCTAAGCAATAATGGAATAATTAGCAGAGATGCATTGACGCTGATAAAATATGGTAACGTGCCAAGTATTTGGATAAGGATAATGAACAATCATTTTGACGGTTAACAATGAACGCACAATGTCTTGTGCATGATAAACTATAAACTGTGATGTATCACGTTTCTTTCAACGTGGAAAACGTGTTAATTGTCAAACTCATGCTGTATTGTTACACTGGCTAACCAAAAAAAATTTTTTTTCTTTCTCTAACATTTCTATGTTTTTCTGGTCAATTTTAATGCGCTGTTTTTAAATCTGCAAACCGTTTTTCTCTATCAGGTCGGGATCTCTAGAAATACGCAATTAAAGTTTTTTAACAACGCATACAGTACTACAACATCATTCGTACAAGAAGTGTAACAGTTATGTAGGCTTGAATTTCTTTACAGTCGACTTTCGTCGGTGAATGGCATGTGGTACATCACGATGAAGCATCCAACAATAATCGGCAAGCATGGTCACACTCCATCGTCCTTGATAACGTGACACCATTACGGCGATATCTTGATGGAATCGTTCTCCATGTTCATCGCTGACGTCGCCAAGGTTGTCAGGGAAAAAATCAATTTGCGAATCGAGCAATGGATTTTGAGGGACATGTTACAGCTCATAATTCTGTATGCATCTATGCACTGCTTAACAATATGCACATAGTCGACAGATTTGTGATTTCCCAGAAAGTTATCGACGATCGATTTGAATGCCATCCTTGCGCGAAGTTCACTACCATGTAACAAGTTCTCGAATTGTTTGTCTGCAATAACTTTCCTAATCTGAGGTCCTACAAAGATACCTTCCTTTATCTTTGCATCGCTAACTTGCGGAAACTTTTCTCGAAGATAAGTGAAAGCTTTGCTCGTTTTATCTAACGCTTTTACGAAATTCTTCATGAGCCCCAACTTTATATGTAACGGTGGTAAAATGATGCTGTCTTTGTTAACTAATGGCTCGTGTATTACATTTTTATGCCCGAGCTGCATACGATCCCTGATAGGCCACACCTTTCTTGCATAATGTTCCTGTCTGTTGCGCTGTCCCATTCACATAGGAAGCAACAAAATTTAGTATACCCAGTCTGCATGCCCGTGAGAATTGCAATGACCTTTAGGTCTCCACAAATCCGCCATTGGTAGTCATTGTACTTTATTTTTGCCAAAAGTATAGCCATATTGGGATGAACAGAGTAGGCGACTGGAATTGATGAAAATAAATTTCCGTTACGCAATAACACGGCTTTTAGACTAGTCTTGGAAGAGTCGATGAAAAGTCGCCATTCGTTGACTATGTGCTCATGACCGAGGTGCACCATTAGACCGTTTACATCTTTGCAATAGCAAATGTCGTCATCCTTCTCAAAGTATTGAACAAGTTCTCTGTGTCTATGACGAAATTTAGATATCGGAGTATTGGGCGCTAAAAGATTCCATTCTTTGAGTCGCGAACCGAGTAATTCCGCTTGTCCTTTGGTAAGAGCGAGATCACGTATTAGATCTGAACAGTTAATTAAGTGAACACCATCATTCACCGGTATATAGTCCGAGTCAGAATTAGTTTCTAAAGCAGGTAAACTATCACTTTCTGATGGTTCACTCACGTCCAACGGATATTGTTCTGGTGGAACTGGGATCGGACACGTGATTGTATCCTGAGGCACTGGTTTCGAAACCGATTCAATATTTGGATAAACCACAGACTTTCTAGTTTTAAAAGTGAAACCATGGATATTTGTCAAGCAGAAGTAACAATCAGTAGCGTGATTTGTCGGTTCACGCCATATTACTGGCACTCCAAAAGGCATCGACTTATGCTTCGGCGATTTTCGTAACCAACCTGCCAATGTATTTGCACAAGTCGAACAAACTGCATTTGGCTTCCAAGATTTATTTGCATCATTAACTTTCGAATCGAAATAAAGTTCATATGCTTTCTTTAGTAATGGTGTAAAGTTTTTCTGGTGAACACGATCGGTAAAATATCCACACACTTAACAGAACAGAATAGACAGACCTAGGGAACTGCATAATATAGTCAAACAATATTTAACACGAACACATGTTAATATATAGTGGCTGGGAATGTGAAGGTCTGATGCTGTTCTTACAATGCATGTGACTTTAAACAGATGAAAGTCAATTAAATATCTGGTAAAATCCGTTATATAACTAGAACCACCAGGCCTATACACCCCTCCACTTTAATATTATTCTTGTTCATAGTTTCTTCTTGATTTTGTTTGTTTGTTGTTTATTTTTTATTTTATTATTTAACGTATAGGCCTAAGCACAATTGTGAGTATCCCTATTTTCAAATGTGATGCCACTTTCTCATGTCGGCAGTTGTTCATATTATTTGGAATTAAAAACAATATATATCCTAATTATAACCCATCAGAGGTTGAACGGGATTTCTGTTTATCTTCATTAATTTAAAAAAAAAAAGATCAGCCGAATTTTTACAACTTCTAGAAGCCATATTTCGCTCAGAATTATTTCAAAATACAGTAAATATTTGAAAAATAGCTAAACATATGTCATGCATCGTTTAGCAGTATAAAAAGTAGAATTATTTTGCATTTTATTAATTTTTAATAAGTTATATAGTAAAAATGAAATGGAGCAAATAACGGTTTCCCAAAAATATATTTATTCACAAATATCTTAAGAACCCGATGTGATAGAGATAAACGGATTTCAAATTTGAAATCAGCGCAAGAAACTGACCTAAGAACACTTATTCTTATATAAGAAAGAAAAATGTTGTTTGTCAGTGTTATTGGAACTATTAAAATATATGTAGAGTCGTCCACACGAGACTTATTCGATGACGAAGTTTATAAAGTTACAGTTCAGACTGTTGTGTTGATTTGACCGTTAACCTTCAACGTATTAATCAACATGTAAAATTCTGCCATTCTTATGAGAATTCAAAGAAATAATAAAACACAACGAAATGTTGGATAAGAAATGAAGTTTGTTGCTAAACGCTCACACTAATATGCACGAAAATCAAATTGAACCCACTGTTGCAGTGGAATATAATAGTCAGTGAAAGACAGAAGAAGAAGAACCTTATATCATACGAATTTAGTGGGAGCCGCGCTAGCGTAGTGGTTACAACACCGCTCTGGCGACCGGGTGATACAGGATCAAACCCGGGCGACGGCATTTGAGGATTTTTCGTCGACCGGGATTTGGACTGGATTAACTCGAGACCTGGCGAGGACATTTGAAGGAGTGTCGTCGACCAGGGACTGGCGGCTCCTGAGCCGACCCAGCTGCAATGGGTACCTCCGAAATCGGAGAGTATTTGCCTGAATGGCGAGGGACACCTGTCTCTGTACAAGAAATAAAGGGATACTCACGTAAAATCAATGTCAGGTTAGACATAAAAAAATAATAACCTGAGATTTCGCCTCGAGTATTAGCGGGCGAACGCAATAAAAAAAAAAATACGAATTTAGCCCATAAAAGAAAGTCTGCAACACTCATAACACTGTCTGTGCCCAACCTAAACCTACGTACAGTGTCGTGAAACATTCTAAATCCACATATATAAATTAAAAGGTAAATGTAAAGCCTAACACATAAATTCAATAAAAGGGAAAGAAGAATGGTAAAGAACAGTGCTGTCACAATGACTGTACTCGAGATCCCCTTTTTCTGCTTCGTCTGCATATTCTCACGCTTTCACGTTTACTAGTAAAGCCTACTGCATCAATACACGCGTGTCAACAAAACAATAAAACGTGTACTGTATTTCTTAGAAAACCTTGAGATAGGCACTGCGTAATGACCTAGATTAATACTAGCATTAATTTCATTTTATACACTGCGTGATGAAAAGACAGATGAACTTAGGATAGAGAGAGGGAGGACTGAAAGCAGGAACGCCGGCAACACTAACACGCGTCTCGCGATATACAATTAATGCCACCCCAAGCGTAAGGCATGAAGCACTAGCTTTTTTTTTTCCAAATAGACAGTGATAAAAAACACTACCCATACGAGAGTTAGGTTTAAAAACCTGTAAAATGCTTATTAGGAAACATGACATTCTACTGTTTTATGTCTAAACTCCTGACATTAGTCTGACAGTACAGTAGACACCATAAAGTTTGGAAGTGAGGAGGTGGTAACAGCACGACTATCCTAGAAGAAAATACATATTTTGAACGCCGCCACTTAGCTCCCTTAAAACTTATATATTTGGGTTCCTTAGGACTTGCTGACAAAGAATATGTTAAGTGTTACGCAAATAGTCTAGGAATTAACAAATTATAGCCAAAAGAAAATAGTGAGGGTGTCAGACAACACCAAATAATAATCGCACAGTGGCATGTTTTGAAACCACCATTTTACGGGAAATAGGCCACCATGTTAAATCCTATTTGATTGGATAGAAGTAAATGTAAGGCGAAACACGATTAGTCGGACTACAAATACTAATTTTTTTGTTGTTAGGGGAAACGGTAGTAGGGGTACTTTTTTTGAAAAGCTGTGTAAACATGGCCCGATTGGTTAGACCCGCCAATATAGTCAACTAGGAGCGTCAGTTCAGTGCCACATTTTAAAATAAACTTACTCAGAAACAGTGCGTTGAGAACCAGCTTATATTTTTTTCTAAATAAAAGCCTGGGACAGAGGCAGATCGGAATTTGTGCCATATTCATCGCCAGTCAACGTATTTGTGTATTATTTCCATGAATTGTGGTAAGCTTGACATATTTGATATCTTTTTAATGAAAATTGAATGTAAATTGATAATTTATGTCTGTATATGTGCGTGCTTCAGTAGCAAACATGAGGCAAGGCCTAGATAGTGCTCCAACCTGAACAGGACGTGTCGGAGAAAAGTAAAACTGCATGGAATTGCCAAACAGTACACTGACACCTATCTTATTGACTAGAAGGAACTAATGCTGGAATTGCAGAGGCGTAGTAACCATTAGGGAGGAGTATACTGGTGTAAATTGTTTCAGATGAAGCTAGCAGTTGGCCTACCGCTCTGAACTCAGTGTTTATTATGTATTGTGTTCAGTGTGGAAATAGATTATAAATTAGTTCTGAAATAGGAGGTACAACCTTCTTGTTTCAGGGACCGTGGTCCTAAGTTATTGAAGCAGCACCGGGTCTGCGTTTTGCTGAATCCAGAGGCTGACAGCATACTCCTTGGTCCAGATAGCGACTAGTGAGGTGTCTCCAGAACACAGTGAAGCAATCGAGCAGAGGAGTCTTTTCCTGCCGCCATCACGAAAGATAAGCTTCTGTGGCCAGAGCAGCTCAACATTATGTGCCCCCCCTCCCTATAAAATTGACATTATATTAAACACAGAGGGACAATAAATTGTTTCAAATGACAGGAACTGTGAACTTTTCCCAATACTATTTCCACCATAATCAAACACTTGAAGTCATGATGACAAACAACAATCTAGCTTGAAAAACAAAACCAGTATTACCTCATAGTACTACTTCACAACTTACACACATAGGATAATACTAATAAATTATGTCAATACAAAGATCATATTTATAAATTGTGATTACATTTGGTTGTGATTCCTGGTTCACTGTGTAGTTGAATCAGGATATCTATGGTTGAAAGTAATTATTACATATATATTTGAAACTTTACACTTGACTAATTTAAGATAGTCTTATAGAGTGTTATATGTGTGTCAGTGTCACAGTGTTGTAAAGTGTTGTGGAATAAATTAAATTGTTTATCTGTCTGTTGTTGTTGTGACTTACACTTCATCATTTTCATAACCCTAGACATTCAACGTAGTCATCACAATATTCCAGAATAACTCTGACTGAGGTATAAATGTGGTAGCAAGTAAGGTCATCTGTAATACACCACACTTATTAGATACAGATACCTTCACAGCTGATCTCAGTCATTACACTAAGTCCCCTATAAATATTTATAACATCCCACTTTACCACATATATTGGGGTCTCGCTCCCGGGATATGAACTTTCTCCTATTATATATATTGGGAATAATAAAAAGTTAAAATGTATCCTTGGGTGAAAATAAATAAGGTTGAGCTCTCAGTGCCTGTGGTTGTCCTTGGATATTTAGTTAGAGATTGAGTTGTTTAGTTAGATATTGTTTACATTTGCCTGGTAGAAAATGGCAGACCTGGCCAAATTTCGATCTGCTGCTGTGCAGACTGCTAAAGAGTTAGGAATGGACGGGCAAATTATGATTGCTTATGTCACTGCTGAATGTGACAAATATATTGAACGTGAAGAAAGAAGATTTGAGGCTGAAAGAAAGATAGAGGCTGAAAAAGAAATTAAGAGGCTGCAGATTGAGGCTGAGGCTAAGAGGTTGCAGATTGAGGCTGAGGCTAAGAAATTGGAGGCAGAAAGAGAAGACAAGAGACTGGCTGCAGAAAGGGAAGCCGAGGAAAGAAGGCAGGCTGCAGAAAGGGAAGACAAGCGATTAGCTGCAGAAAGGGAAGCAGAAGATAAAAGATTACAAAGGGAACATGAGTTACGACTAAGGGAGTTTGAGTTTCAAGGCCATGCTCCTGAAAATGGTGCCAGTCCCTTTACCTCCGATGCTACTGCTAGTCAGGGAGCCTCAACCTCAGCTATGAACTTTCATTTAGATCATTTTGTTGAGAAAGACGATGATATCGAGAGCTATCTAAATAGATATGAACTATTCGCTACCACGTATGGGTTAGAGAGAGAAAGGTGGAGCTTAAAGTTATCTCAAGGGCTTCGTGGGGCAGCTTATGAAGTTTTTGCCAAAATGAGCAGAGGTGATCAAGAAAATTATGACATGCTAAAGCAGGCTCTTTTGTTAAGATATAAAAAGAACGCAGAATTTTATAGGAAAAAATTTAGGAATGCTAAACTACTGTCAGGTGAAACCTATCACCAGTTCTCTGCACGGTTAGAGACATACTTGGAGAAATGGACTTCTCTGGGGAAAACCCAAGATCTTAAGGAAATGATCCTTATAGAACAATTAAGAGAGTCCATGGCTCCAGACCTGAGAAAGTTTCTCATGGAACAAGGTGCAGAGAGACTGGGTGAGCTACTAAATGTTGCAGAAAGGTATCAAGCAGCTCAAGCAGAGGTAACAGGTAAAAAAAGGAAACAGGTAGACTATTTTAGGGCACCACAAAACTTTGATACATTTGATCCTAGAGATCATAACAAAAGTAAGCACCAATTTGATAGGCCACGGTATGACAATAAAAATAAAACCCCACAATTCGATGAAAGGAAATTTGATGAAAGAAAATCTTTCAACCAAAACAGGAGGTGGTGTAAAAATTGTAAGATGAACAATCATGACACTGACCGTTGCAGAAGGAACCCTATAGTTTTGGCCACCCTTCAGGTCAGGTCAACCTCAAGACAGGAGGAGGATATTCTGATAAATACCACTCCAGAAGAGATGAGGAAGGCACAGGCTGGGGATAAGACCCTCAAGCTTTGTTTTAGGAAATTGTTAACTTGTCATACAACTCCAGGCAAGGGAGATTTTTACATGAAAAACAAGTTGATTTACAGGAAGGCCGGAACTAGATCCAATGGTCACGGACAGTTGGTTCTTCCTAAAAGATATAGGGCAGACTTAATAAGGAGCCTACATGTGAAACAAGATGGGGACCATGAGAAGATAGGTACCATCATTCAAAAGGTGGCTCAGAATTATTATTGGCCCAAGGCAAGGTGGGACATTGAGAATTTTGTAGAAAGGTGTAGCATAGCCCATGAGGGAACACCCACAAGTGGGAACATTGATCAGGACCTGGACACGCCACGGGGCAAACGTAGGCCTGACAATAGAAAGAATAATAAAGTGGACCATGTGGAATGGGAAGCCCCTTTTCACGGACAAGCTTCAATTAACTGTTTTACAATGGCCACTATGCAGAGAGTGCAAAAAGATGTCTTACCCCAGGATAAGCCGAAAATCCCTCAATCGGACTTAAACAAACTGGAGGAAGAGGATGTAGAGAGGAAATCTCTCATCAAGAATTCTAAGTGGGGAGAAAGCCCCAAGAAAAGAATTGGTAGCGGTCGTTTTGTGCATGATAATTCTGGGAAGAAAAATCATCACTATAGAGCTTCGAGTGGAAGAGACCATACCGGTGCATGGACAAATAGGTCCACAAAATTAAAGGTCCATATGAAGCGCTGTTAAGAACGTGGACTGATGAAAAGGCAGAGGAAAATATTACATCCTCATACCAATATGTGAATGAGCTGACCACTCGTTTAAAAACTGGCTGGAAACTTGCCAATGAAAATTTGAGACAAGCCAGGAAGAAACATGCTGCCTATTTCAACAGGAAGGCTAAAGACAGAGATTTGGCTGTGGGAGAGAAGGTACTGCTTCTTCTACCCGGTAGTCAGAATAAGTTACAAATTGGATGGCAAGGTCCATATACAGTTCTAGAGAAGATGTCTAGAACCAATTATAAGATAGATAAGAAGGGGAAAGAAAAATTATATCATGTGAATCTCCTGAAGAAATATTTGGACAGAGAAAATCAGGAAGAGACACACTTGTTGACCTTGTCCATTGCAATGGAGATGAAAAAGGAACCACTTTCATCATTTGAATATCCATTACACCCCTGTGAGACAGCGGCACAGGTGAAAATCAGTACACATTTAATGAAAAATCAGAAAGAGAGAGTGCAACAGGTTCTAGATAATCATACAGAGGTGCTCACAGACCGACCGGGGCATACAAACGTATTGGAATATGATATGAAACTGATAGACCCCACACCTGTCTGTATGAAACCCTATTCGATTCCTTTTGCTAAGGAGAAAGCTTTGAAGGAAGAGATAGACTATTTGTTGAAGGAAGGAATTATTTCACACAGTGAATCTTCGTATAGTTCCAGTGTGGTGCTCTTAAGGAAACCCTCTGGAGAACATAGACTCTGTATATATTACAGGAGACTGAATGCTATCACAGAAGGACAGGTGGATCCATTGCCGGATACAAATCAGTTGTTTGCCAGGCTAAATAAAGCTAAATATTTCTCAAAAGTGGATCTGAGTAAAGGATACTATCAGATTCCAGTAAAGCCTGAGGTTAGACCATACCTAGCGTTTAGTACCTCAGAGGGACACTATGAGTTTAACAGATTGCCCTTTGGATTGAAGAATGCGCCTAGTGTCTTCTCTAGAATGATGAGAAAATTATTGGACCCTCTGAATAACCCATGCATCACAAATTTCATGGATGATATCCTGATAGCAACAGAAACATTTGAGGAACACATTGACTCTCTGAACATGCTGTTTAATCGACTTAGAGAAGCGAATTTAACAGCCCGACCAACCAAATGTTGCGTTGGATGTAAAGAATTAGAATTCTTGGGACACACAGTCCATCAGGGAAACATGACCCCTGACCCCAGGAATTTAGAGAAACTAAAGAAAGCCCCGAGACCACAAACCAAGAAAGACGTGAGATCATTTGTCTCATTATGTGGTTTCTACCAAAAGTATATCAAAAACTTTAATTCCATATGTGCACCGTTAACTGATTTGACACGTAAAGGAAATCCAGATCGAATTACATGGACACCACAATGTGAATTAGCTTACCAGGAATTGAAGGAAAAGCTCACAAGCAAACCTATTTTGAAATTACCTGACTTAAGTCAAGAATTCATTGTAAGAACGGATGCCAGTAATATCGGGTTAGGGGCGACCCTGTTACAGAAATCAGATGCATTGGATGGGGAATTGAGCCCAGTGGCATATGCTAGCAGAAAGTTGAATAAAGCTGAAACCAATTACTCAACTAGCGAAAAAGAATGTCTTGCAGTAATATGGGCGATAAAGAAATTCAATATTTATCTGTATGGGAAGGCATTTAAGTTGCAAACGGATCACAAACCCTTGTCGTTTCTAGCGCAGGCTAGACGTGAAAATTCTAGGTTACTCAGATGGTCCTTACTTATGCAGCCATTTGAGTTTAGCATAGAGTATATATCTGGTAAGACAAATCTGGGAGCGGATTTTTTAAGCCGCCATCCGTGTGATGAGAATCACAGTAAGTCCCAGAAATAATAATAAATGTCTCTATGTGTATATAGAGTTATAGACTGACATATAACGTCTGTTTTAAGAGGGGAGAATTTGTCGTGAAACATTCTAAATCCACATATATAAATTAAAAGGTAAATGTAAAGCCTAACACATAAATTCAATAAAAGGGAAAGAAGAATGGTAAAGAACAGTGCTGTCACAATGACTGTACTCGAGATCCCCTTTTTCTGCTTCGTCTGCATATTCTCACGCTTTCACGTTTACTAGTAAAGCCTACTGCATCAATACACGCGTGTCAACAAAACAATAAAACGTGTACTGTATTTCTTAGAAAACCTTGAGATAGGCACTGCGTAATGACCTAGATTAATACTAGCATTAATTTCATTTTATACACTGCGTGATGAAAAGACAGATGAACTTAGGATAGAGAGAGGGAGGACTGAAAGCAGGAACGCCGGCAACACTAACACGCGTCTCGCGATATACAATTAATGCCACCCCAAGCGTAAGGCATGAAGCACTAGCTTTTTTTTTTCCAAATAGACAGTGATAAAAAACACTACCCATACGAGAGTTAGGTTTAAAAACCTGTAAAATGCTTATTAGGAAACATGACATTCTACTGTTTTATGTCTAAACTCCTGACATTAGTCTGACAGTACAGTAGACACCATAAAGTTTGGAAGTGAGGAGGTGGTAACAGCACGACTATCCTAGAAGAAAATACATATTTTGAACGCCGCCACTTAGCTCCCTTAAAACTTATATATTTGGGTTCCTTAGGACTTGCTGACAAAGAATATGTTAAGTGTTACGCAAATAGTCTAGGAATTAATAAATTATAGCCAACAGAAAATAGTGAGGGTGTCAGACAACACCAAATAATAATCGCACAGTGGCATGTTTTGAAACCACCATTTTACGGGAAATAGGCCACCATGTTAAATCCTATTTGATTGGATAGAAGTAAATGTAAGGCGAAACACGATTAGTCGGACTACAAATACTAATTTTTTGTTGTTAGGGGAAACGGTAGTAGGGGTACTTTTTTTGAAAAGCTGTGTAAACATGGCCCGATTGGTTAGACCCGCCAATATAGTCAACTAGGAGCGTCAGTTCAGTGCCACATTTTAAAATAAACTTACTCAGAAACAGTGCGTTGAGAACCAGCTTATATTTTTTCTAAATAAAAGCCTGGGACAGAGGCAGATCGGAATTTGTGCCATATTCATCGTCAGTCAACGTATTTGTGTATTATTTCCATGAATTGTGGTAAGCTTGACATATTTGATATCTTTTTAATGAAAATTGAATGTAAATTGATAATTTATGTCTGTATATGTGCGTGGTTCAGTAGCAAACATAAGGCAAGGCCTAGATAGTGCTCCAACCTGAACAGGACGTGTCGGAGAAAAGTAAAACTGCATGGAATTGCCAAACAGTACACTGACACCTATCTTATTGACTAGAAGGAACTAATGCTGGAATTGCAGAGGCGTAGTAACCATTAGGGAGGAGTATACTGGTGTAAATTGTTTCAGATGAAGCTAGCAGTTGGCCTACCACTCTGAACTCAGTGTTTGTTATGTATTGTGTTCAGTGTGGAAATAGATTATAAATTAGTTCTGAAATAGGAGGTACAACCTTCTTGTTTCAGGGACCGTGGTCCTAAGTTATTGAAGCAGCACCGGGTCTGAGTTTTGCTGAATCCAGAGGCTGACAGCATACTCCTTGGTCCAGATAGCGACTAGTGAGGTGTCTCCAGAACACAGTGAAGCAATCGAGCAGAGGAGTCTTTTCCTGCCGCCATCACGAAAGATAAGCTTCTGTGGCCAGAGCAGCTCAACATTATGTGCCCTTCCCCCTATAAAATTGACATTATATTAAACACAGAGGGACAATAAATTGTTTCAAATGACAGGAACTGTGAACTTTTCCCAATACTATTTCCACGATAATCAAACACTTAAAGTCATGATGACAAACAACAATCTAGCTTGAAAAACAAAACCAGTATTACCTCATAGTACTACTTCACAACTTACACACATAGGATAATACTAATAAATTATGTCAATACAAAGATCATATTTATAAATTGTGATTATATTTGATTGTGATTCCTGGTTCACTGTGTAGTTGAATCAGGATATCTATGGTTGAAAGTAATTATTACATATATATTTGAAACTTTACACTTGACTCATTTAAGATAGTCTTATAGAGTGTTATATGTGTGTGAGTGTCACAGTGTTGTAAAGTGTTGTGGAATAAATTAAATTGTTTATCTGTCTGTTGTTGTTGTGACTTACACTTCATCATTTTCATAACCCTAGACATTCAACGTAGTCATCACAATATTCCAGAATAACTCTGACTGAGGTATAAATGTGGTAGCAAGTAAGGTCATCTGTAATACACCACACTTATTAGATACAGATACCTTCACAGCTGATCTCAGTCAGTACACTAAGTCCCTATAAATATTTATAACATCCCACTTTACCACATACAGAACCACTGTGAACATTTCTTTCATCAACAGTCTGCTCACCAACGTGTGTTGCAACGTGTGCAAGCAGTGCACATTGCACACAAGAACTGATAACACCAAGTCAAAGGGTTTCTCTCTTCCTGGAAGTTGTGTGCCACACATGTGAAAAAGCGATTTCTGGAACATACACATCCAAGAGGGAACCAGAAGGCCGCGGCCCTTGGGGACATGCAATCAACAAATCTGCTGTTCTTTGTGCCCCCATGCCTGGAATGGGCACATCTACGTTCAATTTCTTCTGTGAGAACCTGGACCTACCTGGTTTGCACCAGAAAACATTTCATAAATATGCAGATCAAATTTGTGATCATTTGGATACAATGCACAACTCTACAGTATTTCAACGTCTCGTCAGCATCGTCCGAGCTAAACATGCTAATAGTCAGCATCGTACCATTAATAAAAATGAAGTCATTGACATCGCTGTCAGCTTTGATGCAACTTGGCTAACTTGAGGCCATAAGTCACTGATAGTGTTGACAGTGTTATCGACATCTTGACTGGCATGGTCATTGATACCCACGTTATGTCTTCCTTCTGTCACACCTGCGAGACTACTGGACAGTGGCAACTGAAAAACCAGCCTGACAAATTTGAACAATGGAAAGCAGAGCATCTGAAGGACTGCTGCCGTAATTTCGAAGGGTCACCCGGAATGATAGAGGTAAAAGCCTGTGAGTGGCTTCGTTCAGTGGCAAATCACAAGCTACGCTACACTGTTTTGCTATCAGATGGCAATTACGAGGCCTACAGCAGACTCTGCGACACCAAACTGCATAGTCCAGAAGTTGACATAACCAAAGAGGAGTGCGTCAACCATGTCGCAAAGCGATTAGACACTACACTGAGGCCATTCATTACTGACTGCAGAAAACAATGTCACCCTTGGGGGAAATGGCCCTGGTAGTCTGACCTAAAATGCCATATGAAAACTGGGTATTTACTACACCAGGGCCATCCGCTAGCATAGTACAGCCCCAGAGATGAAACAAGCCATCATGGCTTCTCTCTGCCATGGGTATTCAACAAACAACAAACCCCAACATAATTTTTATCCGCCAGGCAAATACTGCTGGTGTTTCTATCAGGGCAATGACTACAACCCATAAAAGCCAGATCCAAACCTCAGAAATGAGGTATCTGAGGAAGGTGGTTGAAGTAACAAGAAGAGACATGGTACGCAACCAGACGATACGTCAAGGCCTAAAATCCTACCCCCTGCAAACCCAAGTAGACAGTCCCAATTAAGATGGTTTGGCCATGTCTGCAGAATGGGAGAAGATCGGATACCACGACAAGCATGGGAAACAAAGAGCCAACGATCCAGACCCCGAGGACGACCCAGAGTCCGCTGGGAGGACAACATTAGACAATCTTTGAAGGATCGAGGACTAGAATGGAACCAGGCCAGGAGGAAGACAGCCGATAGGATAGTCTGGCGCTCTCTCTTCCAAACCTCTACACCTCACGGTAGAAGGGGAACGACTAAGTAAGTAAGTTTCTATCAGGCTTCTATGGCCAAATGAGAAGCTGCTGGACCCCACGATACCCAAGTTCACACTCCAATAAGACTACAACCTGCTCCATAGGCACTTAGCCCCTATTTATGAGAGTCTTACTAATCAGCATCTGCTCAAGCGGTGTGAGCTAGGTGCAACTCAAAATGCAAATGAAAGCCTCCACAATGTTATATGGAGTCGTTGCAGCAAGCGGAAACTTGTGTCAGTAAAAATGGTCAAATTCAGTGTCCTTGTGCCCAATGGAGAGTTCAACTTTTGTCCATCAGCCAGTGCAGAAATAAAAAAGCTGTATGGCCAAGCATCTGGAACAAACTCGAAACGCCTTGGACAGGTGCGATTAAGGAAACGTCTGGCATACAGCCAGAAATATGAGGCTGACAGACTTGTAAAAAGAAGAACAATTTGGCAAGAGGCAAGACAAAGGCGAGAGGAGGAGCTGTAGGAAGCTGAAGGAGGTGCAGCATATAGTGCTGGAGAATTTTAGAGACATTTAGCCCCCCAGAATGGAGTATATTGGACATGACAAGTCACTCAGTGAGTAAAATCCATTTTTCTTAAAATTAACCTTTTATTAACAAAAAATTACAAAACTATCAGCTTTCTGACAGATCATTATAAAATTTGGCATTCATGTAGTACATATATATCTTTATTTGTACAGAAGAGAATTTTGATATTTTGGTAATTTTGTTTTATATATATTTTTTTATATCTAAATATATATTTTTTTCATTCAAATATAGTGTACTTTTTTGTTTAAATCATTAAAAATAGACTTTTAAACTTATCAAAATAAGCTTCTGAACAAATGTTTTAATTGTCAGTCACAACATGTGTGTGCAATTTGATACACTTTGGACGACAGAAAACATGATATGGTCTCTTGAAAATTAGTTAAAAATCCAATATGGCGGATGTTTTTTGGTTACCATCGTAACCACATGTTTTTTAACAAAACAAACTGAAGAATTTGGTTCATGGACATGGTTTCATCGCGTCTTCCCATCGATTCACAAAATTCCTTGATGACCACGACTATTTTGATTGGCGTGTCGAAAGATGAAATGAAACAGTGTAAATGTCTTCGGATAATAATTGGTATTGATCCTTGTGGAGAAAGAATAATTAAAAACCAACAAACGTTTAAATCAAAATTATTTTTCAGAAAAATACGTTCTCCTATAAGAGATAAGTGTAAGATATTTTGTAGGATGATAAAGTAGCTTAAGTGACGTCAAAGTATGACCTCAGGTCAATTTTTTTCCAAAAATGGAGATGGGCTAAAGCGGTACTAAGGTGACAAATAGGAACATACAATTTACTGTAAATATACGTACATTTCTTTACGTGTCACCATTGAAATGTTAGGGGAGGTAGCTTATTCGTCATCAATAATGTTTAATTCAAGGGAAACAATTCAACTATGACACAACTAATAAAGAAAATAAAAGATTCTCATTTTGTTTTATATGCATCTGGTTAACATACAAAATAAATAAAACAAATAATATTATGTTATGCGTATTTTTAGAAAAACAGTTCTACTCTGTATGTAAATGTTTTTATTTGCTTTTTATTGAAAAACATTAAAACATTATTTACTTCACGTACATTTTGAGGTAGTGGAAACATATCTACTCTGCTACGTTCAATGATAGTCTTGATCCATTAAGAATTTCGGCTTCAGACACACCTTTCAAAGAAAAAAATCACCCATGTCCTTGGGGGCTCTCACAACAGAATATTATTACTAAGACCCAAGTTTTGATGAAACTGCCTTAATGGCAGGTTCGTCGGTGAACATAGCGGTTCTTACATGACAACAGCCTCCAGCATGAGAATGGAGGTAGACGCAGCTACTGCGGCTTTAAGGTGCTTGTCTGAAACTTCATTAACAAGGGCACTCCATAGACGCTTCGAAACTTCAAGAACTGGTGTGGATCTACTGTCCTGGTCATGCAGGGGTACGCGGCAATGAAAAAGCTAAAAGACTACTTTCAAGAGCACCAATAGAAGGTGCATTGGACATGGACAAGGGAGAGATACTGAAGACAATTAATGATCGCCAAATAAAGAATGACACTGCAGTCTATGAATCATCGAGGCTATAATTACTGGAGTTAGGCATTAGGCGTAAGACTGGCATGGATGAACATATGAGAGGATGCATTCGGTGTATATACAACCAACGCGAAACAGGTACAATTAGCATTCCCACCGTTCGACGTTTGCTGAGGGAGACTGGACACCTATGGGTTTGCCCAGAGTGCAATGATGTAGATTCTGAATAACAATAATAATAACAGCGCATGGAGCCACCAATGTAACTGGTCCTCTGACCGGAAGCCGGCACCAACCATTCTTATGTTCTTGTGGAGGTGGTTTAAGAAGCAATTTGTTTTATATGATGAGGTTCTATGAGTATATGCCGTCAGCCAATGTATGCCAGGCCTTCCTGTCATATGACCAGCGCCGGATTATTCATTAGGCCCACTAGACACGGGCCTAGGGCCAATGAATTATAGGGGCCACGTGAAAAAAGCAACAGTCATAACGCACATAGCTCTACAGCAACAGCACATGCACTATGGTACGCTCGTGCTTGCGGGGTAATGGTATGTGTACAACAGTTATTTATTTTCAGCCCCGCTTTTTTTAATGGTATAAATCATATGTTCTATGCATGGGCCCCACTACTTTTAACAAAATCTAGGTGCTGTAATTGTCACAGAACGTCTGAACATGCTCTTTTGTGTGATCTCTCACACCTTCAGCCCTACGGCAGTATCATTTCTTTTTCTCACCAATCGCTTTTATTTGGCATAAATCATGCCTTTTCATTATTTTACTCTGTGTTGGATTAATAGGGTGAAGTCTCTAACACTCTACTTCCCTAAGGACATATCTGCTTTACACGCAGAATTGTTTACGTTCAGCAAGGTAAATGCGATAAAACCAGGTAATTATACCGGTCATACGCTTATCTATTCTCTCAGTCTGACGATCTTTGAAACGCGTCGGTCCAACATTTGACCCCAGTTGAAAAAATTTTGAGAATTCGATCTCGCTGATCGACATAAAAAGAACCCAAGATTGTCTGTCTGGATTGCCGACGTGGATGTATGTTTGTCTAGCAGATTACACAGAGGGTAGATGCGTTTATCGCTTTTTGTGAGACAATCCCTGGTTATTGTTACAGATAATCTGTCTGGGTAGACATCATGACGGAAGACATTATGCCAGGCAAACATGGTCACATGTTGTTTGTGAGAATGCACAAGATGTATCCGGAAATATTACCGCATGATTTGAAAGAGGTCACGCGTTGAAATATTAAAATTAATATTTTAAACACGTGGGGGATTTTTTGAATTAAACATCCGACCTACATAATATAAAGAGATTACATTGGTTTAAAGTGAACGCCGGGATATACATTTAATTTCATTGGAAAACTCGGCTGAAAGACCATCTGTGATCTGAACTGGAAACTGGAAATATAATCTAGCGAAATCAGAGACACAGAACACAGACAGCTTCGCCACTTCAAACTAGCGACTCCTAGAAGCCTGTGAGACATCGGACGTAGAATTCCTATATTATAAGTGACAGATCGAAGTATTTGGGAAACTTAAAACCTTAAAAGTAAGCTCGCCTTTATGAATATAGAGACTGAAAAACTTAAGATACCAGGACTTAAAATACGAAGACTGGAAAGCTAGGAATTGGATCACCCGTCATAAGAGAAACTTTCCCAGATCAAGTGTATCCCAGAACACCCATCGAAGAGGAATTACTAGTTTCCCAGGCCAAGTGTTTCGCAGATTCACCGGTCATCGAAGGGATTCAAAATTTCCAGACCAAGTGGTTCGAGAGCATATAACCTAAATTGCTTGTGTCCATCTTAACCTGCGCGATCAGATTGTGTATTCCCAAAACTTTGGGTTCGTGGTACAAGACTACTTGTGGTTACAAGCTATCAGACGGTTCGAAGTACTGGAGTAAGAATGCCACTCGTGTGAGAGAAGTACACTCATCACCAAGAAGTGACGAAAACCACGGCGACACGACTCACCTAGAGTTTTTTTGTAAAAAGGCGAAAGCAACGGACTTTGATAAATCCTCACCTACGTCTCCGTGACGAAAACTTGTATGTACAGCAAAATTTATCATTCCCTACTTATTTTAACTGTTAAAGACTAATTCATTATTAAATTTGTTACATGTTTTTTTTTCAAACTAAACAATCATAGTCGATTCAGTTTGTATATGTATGAAAGCGAACGTTTGAGCAAGATTCTTTAAAAGATACTGTAGTGAATTACACTGGAGAGGTTAAAGATGTTATACTGAAAAAGTAGGTGTATGTGTCCACAGTGTGAGGTCAAGCTATGTAAGACCCTGAGTCTAATAGTTGATGTTGATGTTAAGTTCTCAAGGGGACCTTTCGCTACCTCTCTAAGATCTCACACTGTGCTATATTTTGCTTATTTATTGGTGTGATGTTTATTATATGGTTACGTGTCTAGGGTTATGCAAAGGTAGTGATATGGTGCACAAAAGACACACACCCACACAACTGGAACTCAATGAAATTAACTGGAGTAAGACTGTTGTTAACGTTATGATATATTTTTTACAATTTATTTTCCTGTACCTCAAATCTCTTTTGGGACAGGAATGTTGAAAACTGAAGAAAAGTAGTGTACATATAAGAAATAAATAATAAGGACTCTTTGTCCCTCACTAGTAATCTACAATGTTACTGTGGGTGTATTCACAGTCTGATATCTAACTGTGTCATTAGTGGAAGTCACTGATGTGAGAAGCTGTTGTTATCATCACGCCCCACTATAGTTATAATTCAAGTTGGGAAAACTTTTTCTTTTCCAAGATGAATTGTCAGGTTGCCCAGCTATGGGACTTTCACCTTATATATTTTTATATAATCCGATGTAGAATACTGCAGTGCAAACAACGTCAGCCCAAGAGACTTCATCCGGCTAACAGGTACATCATACAGTTCTGCTGAGGTCGTTATGTTCCTCAGAGAGATGATAGGAAACTCTTTACAGAGCGATACAACAGGAAGCAATCTGATCATCAGAAGAAGTCCCCCCATCCGACAAGTGTTTCGGCCCGATTACTCATAATATGTTTCACCAGTTTTCCTGCCACCAGTCGGCAACAGGAAATAAAACATTGCAAAATAAAGGCATCCTCGCCCTTTGATATGCTGGCATATATTTTACACAACTAATCAAATGTAATAAGATGTGGGGTCAGCCTCGTGTGCAAAACAAGTACACCAGCCCCTAATTTAGTTGACTTCACTTTGTACTGTGATTACACCCTGCTTCCATATGGCTGTTACGCCTCTGTCGTTTTAAACACTAATTTGCTTCCACACAATGAGATGGAGTATACACTTCTCCTTCTTATGATATTGTTTTCTTTTCTTTTGTATCAGCATCCTAGGCATGTTTACAAGTGTTCATTAAACACTGAGGCTTGCCAGTAGTTCCTGGTCTTACAGTTATAATATGGATTTATGATAATATTCAATACTCAAATACAATTCTATTTACTTTCTACATAAATCTGCTTCAGGCATGCATGTGCTTCCTAGGATGTCATAAGCTTCCATAATAGCAATGTCGCACGACACAAAATTTGTGGGGGCCCTTATCTAGGGTTAGCCTCTACATAGTAATAACATCAATAAATCATTTATCTTACCGCATCAATGAAATATTTTACACAAGTAAACGATGACTGGCAAAAAATGGCACAAATTTAGCTTTGCCGTGTCGTCCAGACTGAAAGGCTTTCGTTTAAAAGCTTCACCTCTGCTCTCACCGTTACTTGGTAGAAAATGTATGTTCAAATGGCAACTACCCTTGTCTTCTTTTCCTAATATCAATCACACTGGCCAATGAGACAACGCGTCCAAAATTTGGCTCTTCCGAAAACCCCAAACCTTTTGTGCGTTTCTCAATACGTTTGCCAGTCTGGTTTTAATTTTACTGTGTAGAAATAAGTTTCGCGTTGGCTGACAAATCTTCAGTTTTACCTCCCCTTTTTCCTAACTAGCCTCAACCAATCAAACTAGGCACACCAATTTGACTTTTCAAAGATGCGTCAGAAAATGTAACTATCGAAGCTTGTCAAAATTGTGCATTTCTCCGTGTGTTCGGCTGCCTGTCTGAATTTTCTTATTTCTACCATATCTCTGTTATTTATGGGTCGATTTTAAAGATAGAAAATGATTAATAATCTAACCTTCTAGACAGTTTTATTTTCTTCTTTATCTTCGTTAGCATTTTTATACTTTCCTCTAATTTATGATTTTTCTTTTATTCAACTAAAATATTTATGTAATCAATCTTCTAAGGTCATACAAGTTATTATAGGATATTATTTTAAACAATATAGCTCTATTTTCTCTCTCTGCACAATTTGAGGTTTCAGTTTCACTTTACGTTACAAGTAGACTAGTATTGTTTCAATTCAATCCACCACTTTTCTCCCCTCTCTGTCGTTCTTAGAAAACTAACACCGCGTTTGCCCGCCGCCAACTTGTCTAGCGGTCGTTTTAAACAATTAGTACGAATGGAGGAAAAAACGCGTGTGTGTCAGAAAGGAAGGGGGGGGGGTTTGCCCGCTTGCTAACAAAAGATTCAAATCTTCACCACGCACTGGCGTTTAAATAAGAAATGCCTAGGCAAAATATCACATGTTGTAACTAATAATAGATTCTTAGAATGCGTTTGTTAATTTTTCCTTTCTACAGTTTGATTGTATAGTGACCCTTGATAATTTAAACATCTAGTAGTATTGGCCTTCAACTAAGGTAAAATATAGAATTATTTATAGGTTTTCCACGACAACAGTGGAAAAAGTCAAATGCTGTAATATATTATATCTGAGCGGAGGGGGTAAAACAGAAGATTTTATTACACATACATCTATATATACATGGATATATTTACATCTATAGAGCCATTATTTATAAGAGGAATTTCGTTGGATTACACTAACTGGGGGCTTGAACGGGCTAAAAACCATTGCTTAAATCCTTCACAAAAGGCGACGGACCATAAGTTAACCATTGCTCAGCCCTATGCTACATGGTTCTTGACTTCTGAATTATCTTGTGAACACTCCCTTCAGATAGAAGGGCCATTACACTTCTATCTACCTTTGACGACAAAGTTTAGATACTCTTGAGTTTTGGCCATTGTTGGACCACTACTGCAAAGCAGGGGAGGCAATCCTTGACAGTAATGAATATATATATATATATATATATATATATATATATATATATATATATATATATATATATATATATATATATATATATATATATATATATATATATATATATATATAACATATTATAATATATTTTTAAAAAACATTTATCAGAAATCCAATAGTTTTTTTTTAGTTTTACCTTTTAGAAGATTGGCCCCAAAATATCTTAATAGTCTATTTGTGGTGATTTACATTGATACACCGATCAAATAGTAATAATACCATTTGTTTATAACGATAAAATAATGTAGAAATAAAAATAGTGGAGTTGTGACGCTTCTTCTTCGCCCACGCCACCATCGTGTTGATTTTAGCAGACAGTATTGTAGAGTAAATAGTACTATCGTTTCTAATATCCTTGAAAAACTATTTATAACATTTTGAGACGAAAGGCTTATTCGTCTAGAAGGAGGGAGAGAGGAGCGACAGAAAAATGATACACTGACACGCGTTGGTTTGGAACACAAATTGGCAGCGAACGCGCCGGGTATTGATAGGCCTTAACGTAGGGTAAAATTAAATAGAACATGTTCGAAATAAATCAAAACGTAATCCTTTTTCGGATAACATGTTTGAAGCAAAAATCTATGTAAGGCCAATATTTGTTCGTTCTATAGTCACACAGTGGAAATGTATGCACACACAGACAGCGCATTTCCTGCCAAGTAGTACATTTTATGACGTAACGGACTAGTGGTTTCAGTTTTAACAACCAGAGAGAGGGGAAAAGATGGAGTATTTATAGGAAAGTAGAAATTGACAACTAATATGGAAAATATATGGAAATCATAATTACAGGGACAACGGCCATAAAATTTAGATAGTTTAATAGCATATCTTCTCCTGAGCAATAATATGTTTTAATATACAAAATCCTCCATGTAATAATCAAGATATTGACATAATACTAGATGTTCACGAACGGACTGACAAACAGACCCTCATGTTTGCATTCACTATTCATAACATTTTGGGAACGCGGTTTTGAAAAAAGAGGCATGAGAGGGGAAAGTGAAATTTGATTTGTTAGTAATAGGAGGATAGGAGAGATATTATTGGGTGGTCCAAACTAAGTATATTTGTAGAGTAATATCCAAGACAGAATTACTAACAGACTGTGAAACACGCAGTTTGTTGAGAGTTTTTTATTTTTTTAAATTTCAATTCAAAACGGGTGAACGCTGGATTTCCTTGGCCAGCCTCTTTTATAATATCCCAAGCTTCCAAGGCTTGTCGCCATTTGTATAGAATCATTTCCAGACTCAGGACGTTGAGAATAGAAGTGTGACTTTGTTGTTAAAACTAAAACTAATAAAATAAAAAATAGTCACAGTCTAGCCAACGGCAGAACTGAATGTGTGTCAGTCATCGTACCTGTGTTTTTATTTCATTGAATTGTGGTAAGGGAATTGAATTATTATTATGTATTATTTGAAAAGGCAAAAGTTGATACTGCCAATTGGGAAAGTGTATGACATGCCTAAAGAGACAGTTTGGGTATTCTCATTTGATTTATGTTTGAATATTGCATTGTTGTAATTAATAAGTATTGTAATACCAAGATAGAATAGCAAGCCTTAGTGTTCGAGGAACACTTATTAACATTCCTAGAGCGTTTATATATAGAGAGAAATAGAAGAAAAATCATATAGAAGAAGATGTACATACTCCTTTTTTTTTTTTTTTTTTTTTTTTTTCGTACGCCCGCTAATACTCGAGGCGAAATCTCAGGTTATTACTAATGTCTAACCTGACATTGATTTTACGTGAGTATCCCTTTTTTCTTGTACAGAGACAGGTGTCCCTCGCCATTCAGGCAAATACTCTCCGATTTCGGAGGTACCCATTGCAGCTGGGTCGGCTCAGGAGCCGCCAATCCCTGGTCGACGACACTCCTTCAAATGTCCTCGCCAGGTCTCGAGTTAATCCAGTCCAATTCCCGGTCGACGAAAAATCCTCAAATGCCGTCGCCCGGGTTTGATCCTGAATCACCCGGTCGCCAGAGCGGTGTTGTAACCACTACGCTAGCACGGCTCCCATACTCCTATTAAATTGTGTTGAAGAGAACTATGGAAAAATGACAGTGGCGTATCTGCCATAAAGACCTGAGGTGTGGTCATAGTAGGATGTGAGTTCATATAATTTAGGGGCTGGTGCACTTTGTTTGCCCACGAGGCTGACCCCAAAATCATACCATGTAGAGAGTAAGTGAAATATACACCAGATATGAAAAGGCCAGGGTGTCTTTTATGTTGCAGGGTTTTATTTCCTGTTACCAGCCGGTGACAGGAAACCTGAAGTACTATAAGAAGACAGTAACGTCTCCAGTACAGCGATTCTGTATATTATTATCAAGTGAATCTCTGAGAGCAGCAGTTCTTTGCAGAGACATACCATCGAGTTGAATCTTCACGTGGGAAATTAAAAGTGATGTGCCACAGTCTGGGCACTCTGACAATTTATCGGGAGTAAAATTGATTCACTACAAATAAACTATAACTCTCAGGGGGATGATGACAACCACAGCTCCTCCAATAACTGACTCACATCAATACTTAGTAAATAATAGTCTGTGAAAACACCTGAAGGAACATTTTAATATTAATATTATTATTGTTGGACCCAGAGTCCTTCTTTTTTTTAGTTCACTCTTAGTGTAACATATATTTTCTTCAGTTTTAAAGACCTGTCCAAAGAAAGAGAAGGACAGGCACAATAAAATTGTACAAAAAATATTCTAACTTCAAACTTAAACCACAGACTTATTAAGTTCCTTATAGTGAGTTATATTGTGTTGTTTTGATGTACCATCATTTCATTGCATACCCTAGACAATAGCCACATCAAACACCACACATTAGAAATAACATACAGCACCGCGTGAGATCTAGGGAGGTAGCGTTAGGTCCCTTGAGAACTCATCAACATCATCTATTAGACTCAAGGTCTTACATAGCTTGACCTCACACGGTTGACACATACATAACAACATTCATTATCTGTTACCATCATAACCTCTCCAGCAAAATTAAGCTTTGCTACACTATTGCCTCCGGAGTTCTTAATCCGGCCATGCATATGCCATCCATTCTAGGTCTTTCCGTGACTTCATTATCCCTTCCATCATGTTTGTATTCAGTTCTCATATCCATGCGTTTTTTTGGTTTCCCTTCTAATTCTCTTAAACTGGGTATTCCAGAAAAAGACTGCCTTGTAATGATATCAAGCAATTTCCTCAATGCGTATCTGATCTAATGACGGCGGTTTCACCTTGCCTCTTGTTCCACTTGTATTATCCTGATCCTTCCCATCAGCTGTTCATTGGTGATCTTGAAAACTGTTAAAGAGTTTATATTCATAGAGGGTCAGATAGATGTTTAAAGCTCTTATATGTACGCCTGGGATTTTCAGACGTACATCTGAGCGCAGCAATGACTTTTTTTAAGATGTTAATTGTGAACGATCGGGCACCAGCATTAAACTAGGGATGGCGCGGTGAGATCGCAGGGATTGGTGGCTAGGGAATAGACGTCGGGGGGGGGGGGGGGGGGAATCAAGAGATTCATCGTCCTGGGCAGACGTTATTTTTTCCGTGGTCTCATCTCAAGCCTAATGGTGACACGGCCATGAAGTTGATAATGATCATCTAAGATATGATGATGTTATTCTTGAGCGCGATATGCCAAAAATCTTTTCTCGCCAATTATTAGATGTCTCGTCAGTTATTTCTACAACAAGTCCAGTGTATTTTCGTTGACAGTTGGTCACGCTGTTATGACCTAATCATTACCGTTACCTCGGCTCATTACCATTAGTCGTACCATTGTATACGACAAAGCGACAGCCCACAGTAACATTGGCGTTATAAAATCACCATTTAGAAGTAAGTCGGCTACTCAAGTAGGCCCGACATACCAACGTTGTTAGCACTAGTGACGATACAAGAGACGTAGCAGTAACAAAAACCTATATTTCATATCAACTGCTCCAGTACTCCCCCTTCCCAACCTGGGACTTAAATATAAGTAATCGTTAGGGCGGACGAATTAAAACATGTCTGGTACTGAACAATAGTAAGTACCCGAAAAGTTACGAACGCGGCTTGCAAGTGTGACCGCGCTAGTTACGGCATCAATTAGTCGTATGTAACAGCGCTATATAACTAGGTGGCAGATGGCAGGCCTGGTGACGTAATTTAAGTTTACAACTTCTCGTTTTATCTTCCAAGTTATTTAGTTGATATCATTACTGGCCATCTCCGCCAGATGTGTAAATTCCTGGATGATACTCTAATCCTTTTCTTGTATAATTCAGGTTCGTTCAGTTCCTTCTTTGATGTTAATAGTGACTTCGTATAGTGGTAGTTTAAATGTACATAGCATACAATCAGCAACTCATAAAGATGGAATCAAATTCATTCTGTTCCTTCAAAAACTTTTAATAACTTAATACAACAACAAGTATAATGGGTCATTCAAATGATAGAGTTCTCATAGACGCCTGTACTGGGTCTCTGTACTTCAGGTTAACTCATACATGAATTCTATGTCTCGTAAACTTCCGTATTCCTCTTTAACTTATTCTTTTCTCCTGTAGACTTCCTTAGTCTCCCCAAAACCTGCTCCTATTTCCTCATATACCAATGCTCTTTATTAGCATTCCATACTTTACTTGTTACTTAAATATCTTCCTCGACGAACTGGTCAGACAGGTCTCTATAACTGTTCCTAGCAACAAAATTCATCTCATGCATAAACAATTGTATGTACACCATTCTGATACTTACTAGTGAGAGCATATTTGATATTCTTCTATAAAAGTCGACATTCACTTTTTCTTGATAATCATGTACAATACTGGACACTTCGAACCTTGTTCAATATGGCTCCTCTATAATATCTCTAGTTTCCTTCTTATGTTTACAGCCTCTTGGTTACTTTACACATAGTCGTTATAACCATCCGTTTTCTTGGTATATAGTCGTAAAGTTCTCGTAATGAACTGACAAATCGTGCTTCTGCAAGATTCTCCTGTAAACAAAATTCTACTCTGTGCAAAAATATAATCATAGTTCAATACTTACAAAAACAGCATAAGCGCTGATCTCCTTTTCAGAAATACACCTTGACTGTGAACTACAGAATCAAATACTATCTCCCGATAGAATAACACTGGCTAGTGATGGCTGGACATCTAAACATATTCACATAAACCCTATCTGTAAAACCACAGAAGGTTCATTTTCTCCGCACAGCGATCACACCTTCTTCCTCAAGCACAACTCAGAACTCACTGTCATCTAATGACCTCTGGTAATTTCGCTTGGTGTGTTTCTCTCGCCACTCTTCTGATTCGCTGAGCCAAATCATTTTACTTAAATTTATTGGTCGAGCCTTTTTTTTTCTTGTTCTCAAACTTTCCATTTACAACTCAAGATAATCACTCACTATTAATTAACGTGAGCCGGTATTCTGAACCGTTGTCAAATAGCAATATTATTGTTTTCATTCATTATTTTCTCTTGTGAGCTGTCCGACCTTCTGGCTAAAGTTAATGTCAACGTGACACGTGGCTGTGTCATCATTATCATCTCTCAAGTAATCACATATGATATTTTATTAAATCTTCTACTAAGTCCAAACTATGATTACTGCTCAGAGCAGCACTACTGCGAAGCATGTCGCGTTCCTGGTGTCGCTATATAGTCAGCGCAATGGTAACTGGGGTACATCCTTTGTCTGTGGTGAAGGGAGAAAAGGTATGAGATGTGTCGTGGGGATGTTCTCCATTAGTGCATCTTGTGCACTTTTTTTCTACGTGTATATGGTTAAGAGGAATTTCTTACATTTTTAAAAAAATGCTTTTCTCTTCTCTCTTTCTTCTCTTTTACTATAAATGTGTGATACAACTGCAATCTATAAGCAATACTAACAAATATGATAATAATACTATCAATACTAACAGTAATTACATCAGTCTTGATCCTCTGGTGTGCTGAATTCGATACCTTGGGAAGTACACTGACAAGCTCTGTGAGATTATCTAGAATAAGTCTACATAAACAGGACTCTGCGTTTCCCTAGATTCTTCTTCTTTGATCCTTAGCCGCCGACCGTCAAAGCAGTCAGTGGCCATCACGCCTAGTGGCGTCTTGTAGGGCAACAACAAATTGATTCCACTTTGCTCGGTCGGCGGCCATCCTTCGTACAGTGCCCCAACTCTGGTTCATTCTTTGCATCTCAGCCTACACAGTCCTCCGTGTGGTAAAGTGGGATGTTATAGATATTTATAGGGGACTTAGTGTACTGACTGAGATCAGCTGTGAAGGTATCTGTATCTAATAGGTGTAGTGTTCTACAGATAACCTTACTTGCTACCACATTATAACTCAGTCAGAATTATTCTGGAATATTGTGATGACTACGTTAAATGTCTAGGGTATGTATATGATGAAGTGTAAGTCACAACAACAACAGACAGATAAACAATTTAATTTATTCCACCACACTTGACAACACCGTGACACTCACACACGTTTAACACTCTATAAGACTATCTTAAATGAGGCACTGGTAAAGTTTCAAATATAAATATGTATTAATTACTATATGTGTCCTGATTCAAATACAAAGTGAACCAGGAATCACAATCAATTGTAATTACAATTTATATGTACAGAATTTATCAATATGAACCTTGTAGTGACATATTTTATTAATATTATCCTATGTGTGTCAGTTGTGTAGTAGTAATATGAGGTAATACTGGTTTTGTTTTTTCAAGCTATGTTGTTAATTGTCATCATGACTTCAAGTGTTTGTTTATCTTGGAAATAGTATGGGGAAAAGTTCACAGTTCCTATCAATTTAAACACTGTATTTTCCCTCTGTTTTATTATAAAGTCAGATTTTGAGGGGGGGGGGGGGGGGGGGGCATAATGTTGAGCTCCTCTGGCCACAGACGCTTATCTTTCGTGATGGCGGCAGGAAGGACTCCTCTGCTCGATAGCCTCCCTGTGTTCTGGAGACACCTCACTGGTCACTATCTGGACCCAGGAGTATGCTGTCAGCCTCTAGGTTCAGCAAAGCTCAGACCAGGTGCTGCTCAATAACTTTAGGACCACGGTCCCTGAAACAAGAAGGTTGTACCTCCTATTTCAGAACTAATTTATAATAAATTTCCAGACTGAACACAATACATAACAAACACTGAGTTCAGAGCGGTAGGCCAACTGCTATCTTCATCTGAAACAATTTTCACCAGTATACTCCTCCCTAATGGTTACTACGCCTCTGCAATTCCAGCATTATTTCTTTCTAGTTAATAAGATAGGTGTCAGTGTACTGTTTGGCAATTCCATGTAGTTTTACTTTCCTCCGACACCTTCTGTTCAGGTTGGAGCACTATATAGGCTTTACCTCATGTTCGCTACTGAACCACACATATATACAGACATAAATTATCAATTTACATTCAATTTTCATTAAAAAGATATCAAATATTTCAAGCTTACCACAATTCATGGAATAATACACAGTTACGTTGACTGGCAATGAATATAGCACAATTTCGATCTGCCGATGTCCCAGGCTTTTATTTAGAAAAATATGCACTGGCGCTCAACGCACTGGTTCTTTAGTAAGTTTATTTGAAAATGTGGTGCTGACCTGACGCCTCTGATTGACTATATTGGCGGGTCTAACCAATCGTGCCATGTTTACACAAGCGTTTGAAAAAAAGTACTCCTACTCCCGTTTCCCTAACAACAAAGAATCAATATTTATAGTCCGACTAATCGTGTTTAGCCTTACATTTACTTTCCGCCAATCAAATAGGAGGTAACATGTCAGCCTATTTCCCGTACAATGGTGGTGTGAAAATCTGCCACTGAGCGATTCTGATTTTGGTGTTGTCTGACATCCCTCACTATTTCTTTTGGCTATAATTTGTTAATTCCTAGACTATTTGCGTACCGTTTAACATATTCTTTGTCAGCAAGTCCTAAGGAACCCAAATATATAAATTTAATGGGGCTAAGGGGCTGCGTTCAAAATATGCATTTTCTTCTACCTCCTGTTCACTTCGAATACGATGTGGTGTCTGGGTACTGTAATGTTTTCAAACGTAAACCAGTATAATGTCATGTTTCCTAATAAGCGTTTTTCAGGTTTTTAAAACCTAACTCGTATGGGTAGTGTTTTTTATCACTGTCGATTTGAAAAAAAAGCTAGTGCTTGTGGCCTTACACGCGTGTTAGGGGTGGCATTAATTGTGTATCGCGAGACTGTGGTAGTATTGCCTGCGTTCCGGCTTTCAGCCCCTCCCTTTCTTTCTATCCTTAGTCCATCTGTCTTTCGTTTATGGTAACTTAGTGTATAAAATGACATTAATGGAATATTAAATATAGGTCAGCTTGCGTATCTCAAGGTTTTTCTTAGAAAGGCAGTACACGTTTTATCGTAGAAAGCGGGTATTGAAGCAGTAGGCTTTCACTATCAACGTGAAACGTTACAATTTGCAGACGAAGTTGAAAACAAGGGGGATTTCGAGTACATTCATTGTGACAGCACTGTTCTTTACCATTCTTCTTTCCTTTTATTAAATTTATTTGTTAGGCTTTACATTTACGTTTTAATTTATATATGTGGATTAGAATTTCACACGACAAATTCTCCCCACTTAAAACAGACGTTATATGTCAGTCTATAATTCTATATACACATAGAGAAATTTAGTATTTTTCCTGGGATTTAGGGTGATTCTCATCACACGGATGGCGGCTTAAAAAATCCGCTCCCAGATTTGTTTTTCCACTTATATACTCTATGCTAAACTCAAATGGCTGCATCAATAATGACCAACGGAGTAATCTAGAATTCTCATGTCTAGCCTGTGCTAGAAACGACAAAGTTTTGTGATCCGTTTGCAACTTAAATGCCTTCCCATACAGATAAATATTGAATTTCTTTAGCGCCCATATTACTGCAAGACATTCCTTTTCGCTAGTTGAGTAATTGGTTTCAGCTTTATTCAACTTTCTTCTAGCATATGCCACTGGGCTTTATTCCCCATCCAATGCATCTGATTTCTGTAGCAAAGTTGCACCTAACCCAATATTACTGGCATCTGTCCTTACAATGAATTCTTGACTTAAGTCAGGTAATTTCAAAATAGGTTTACTTGTGAGCTTTTCCTTCAATTCTTGGTAAGCCATTTCACATTGTGGTGTCCATGTAATTCGATCTGGATTTCCCTTACGTGTCAAATCAGTTAACGGTGCACATATGGAATTAAAGTTTTTGATATACTTTTGGTAGAAACCACATAATGAGACAAAGGATCTCACGTCTTTCTTGGTTTGTGGTCTTGGGGCTTTCTTTAGTTTCTCTAAATTCTTGGGGTCAGGGGTCATGTTTCCCTGATAAACTGTGTGTCCCAAGAATTCAAATTCTTTACATCCAACGCAACATTTGGTTGGTCGGGCTGTTAAATTCGCTTCCCTAAGTCGATTAAACAGCATGTTCAGAGAGTCAATGTGTTCCTCAAATGTTTCTGTTGCTATAAGGATATCATCCATGAAATTTGTGATACATGGATTATTCAGAGGGTCCAATAATTTTCTCATCATTCTAGAGAAGACACTAGGCGCATTCTTCAATCCAAATGGCAATCTATTAAACTCAGAGTGTCCTTCTGAGGTACTAAAAGCTAGGTATGGTCTAACCTCAGGCTTTACTGGAATCTGATAGTATCCTTTACTCAGATCCACTTTTGAGAAATATTTAGCTTTATTTAGCCTGGCAAACAACTGATTTGTATCCGGCAATGGATCCACCTGTCCTTCTGTAATAGCATTCAGTCTCCTGTAATCTATACAGAGTCTATGTTCTCCAGAGGGCTTCCTTAGGAGTACAACACCGGAACTATACGAAGATTCACTGTGTGAAATAATTCCTTCCTTCAACAAATAGTCTATCTCTTCCTTCAAAGCTTTCTCCTTAGCAAAAGGAATCGAATAGGGTTTCATACATACAGGTGTGGGGTCTATCAGCTTCATATCATATTCCAATAAGTTTGTATGCCCTGGTCGGTCTGTTAACACCTCTGTATGAGTATCTAGAACCTGTTGCACTCTCTCTTTCTGAGTTTTCGTTAAATGTGTACTGATTTTCACCTGTGCCGCTGTCTCACAGGGGTGTAATGGATATTCAAATGATGAAAGTGGTTCCTTTTTCATCTCCATGGCAATGGACAAGGTCAACAAGTGTGTCTCTTCCTGATGTTCTCTTTCCAAATATTTCTTCAGGAGATTCACATGATAGATTTTTTTCTTTCCCCTTCTTATCTATCTTATAATTTGTTCTAGACACCTTCTCTAGAACTGTATATGGACCTTGCCATCCAATTTGTAACTTATTCTGGCTACCGGGTAGAAGAAGCAGTACCTTCTCTTCCACAGCCAAATCTCTGTCTTTAGCTTTCCTGTTATAATAGGCAGCATGTTTCTTCCTGGCTTGTTTCAAATTTTCATTGGCAAGTTTCCAGCCAGTTTTTAAACGAGTGGTCAGCTCATTCACATATTGGTATGAGGATGTAATATTTTCCTCTGCCTTTTCATCAGTCCACGTTCTTAACAGAGTTACATATGGACCTTTAATTTTGTGGACCTATTTGTCCATGCACCGGTATGGTCTCTTCCACTCGAAGCGCTATAGTGATGATTTTTCTTTCCAGATTTATCATGCACAAAACGACCGCTACCAATTTTTCTCTTGGGGCTGTCTCCCCACTTAAAATTCTTGATGAGAGATTTCCTCTCTATATCCTCTTCCTCCAGTTTGTTTAAGTCCGATTGAGGGATTTTCGGCTTATCCTGGGGTAAGACATCTTTTTGCACTCTCCGCATAGTGGCCATTGTAAAACAGTTAAGTGAAGCTTGTCCGTGAAAAGGGGCTTCCCATTTCATTTGGTCCACTTTATCAAATTTATATTTCTTTTTATTGTCAGGCCTAATGTTGCCCCGTGGCGTGTCCAGGTCCTGATCCATGTTCCCACTTGTGGGTGTTCCCTCATGTGCTATGCTACACCTTTCTACAAAATTCTCAATGTCCCACCTTGCCTTGGGCCAATAATAATTGTGAGCCACCTTTTGGATGATGGTACCTATTTTCTCATGGTCCCCATCTGGTTTCACATGTAGGCTCCTTATTAAGTCTGCCCTATATCTTTTAAGAAGTACCAGCTGTCCCTGACCTTTGGATCTAGCTCCAGTCTTCCTATACATCAATTTGTTTTTCATGTAAAAATCTCCCTTGCCTGGAGTTGTATGACAAGTTGACAATTTCCTGAAACAAGGCTTGAGGGTCTTATCCCCAGCCTGTGCCTTCCTCATCTCTTCTGGAGTGGTATCCAACATAATATCCTCCTCCTGTCTTGAGGTCGACCTGACCTGAAGGGTGGCCATAACTATAGGGTTCCTTCTGCAACGGTCAGTGTCATGATTGTTCATCTTACAATTTTTACACCACCTTTTCCCTTGGTTGAAAGATTTTCTTTCATCATATTTCCTTTCATCGAATTGTGGGGTTTTATTTTTATTGTCATACCGTGGCCTATCAAACTGGTGCTTACCTTTGTTTTGATCTCTAGGATCAAATTTATTAAAGTTCTGTGGTGCCCTAAAATTTTCTACCTGTTTCTTTTTATTAACTGATACATCTGCCTGAGCCGCTTGATACCTTTCAGCAACATTTAGCAACTCACCCAGCCTCTCTGCACCTTGTTCCATGAGAAACTTTCTCAGGTCTGGAGCCATGGACTCTCTTAGTTGTTCTATAAGGACCATTTCCTTAAGATCTTGGGTTTTCCCCAGAGAAGTCCATTTCTCCAAGTATGTCTCTAACCGTGCAGAGAACTGGTGATAGGTTTCACCTGACAGTAGTTTAGCATTCCTAAATTTTTTCCTATAAAATTCTGCGTTCTTTTCATATCTTAACAAAAGAGCCTGCTTTAACATGTCATAATTTTCCTGATCACCTCTGCTCATTTTGGCAAAAACTTCATAAGCTGCCCCACGAAGACCTTGAGATAACTTTAAGCTCCACCTTTCTCTCTCTAACCCATATGTGGTAGCTAATAGTTCATATCTATTTAGATAGCTCTCAATATCATCGTCTTTCTCAACAAAATGATCTAAATGAAAATTCATAGCTGAGGTTGAGGCTCCCTGGCTAGCAGTGGCATCAGAGGTAAAGGGACTGGCCCCATTTTCAGGAGCATGGCCTTGAAACTCAAACTCCCTTAGTCGTAACTCATGTTCCCTTTGTAATCTCTTCTCCTCCTTTTCTGCTTCCCTCTCTGCAGCTAATCTCTTGTCTTCCCTTTCTGCAGCTAATTTCTTCTCTTCTCTTTCTGCAGCTAATTTCTTCTCTTCTCTTTCTGCTTCCAATGCTTTAGCCTCTTTGTCAGCCTCAATCTGCAACCTCTTAGCCTCAGCCTCAATCTGTAACTTCTTAATTTCCTTTTCAGCCTCTAACCTCTTATCTTCGGCCAACCTTTCAGATTCTAATTTTCTTTCGGCCTCTTTTTCTAATCTTCTTTCTTCCCGTTCAATATATTTGTCACATTCAGCAGTGACATAAGCAATCATAATTTGCCCGTCCATTCCTAACTCTTTCGCAGTCTGTACAGCAGCAGATCGAAATTTTGCCAAGTCGGCCATTGTCTAACTTGCAATTGTAAACAATTCAATCTTTCAATAATTATCTAAGGACACTACAGGCACTGAGAGCTCAACCTTATTTATTTCCACCCAAGTATACCTTTTAATTCTTTATTATTCCCAAGATATATATAATAGGAGAAAGTTCAATATCCCTGGAGCGAGACCCCAATATATGTGGTAAAGTGGGATGTTATAGATATTTATAGGGGACTTAGTGTACTGACTGAGATCAGCTGTGAAGGTATCTGTATCTAATAGGTGTAGTGTTCTACAGATAACCTTACTTGCTACCACATTATAACTCAGTCAGAATTATTCTGGAATATTGTGATGACTACGTTAAATGTCTAGGGTATGTATATGATGAAGTGTAAGTCACAACAACAACAGACAGATAAACAATTTAATTTATTCCACCACACTTGACAACACCGTGACACTCACACACGTTTAACACTCTATAAGACTATCTTAAATGAGGCACTGGTAAAGTTTCAAATATAAATATGTATTAATTACTATATGTGTCCTGATTCAAATACAAAGTGAACCAGGAATCACAATCAATTGTAATTACAATTTATATGTACAGAATTTATCAATATGAACCTTGTAGTGACATATTTTATTAATATTATCCTATGTGTGTCAGTTGTGTAGTAGTAATATGAGGTAATACTGGTTTTGTTTTTTTCAAGCTATGTTGTTAATTGTCATCATGACTTCAAGTGTTTGTTTATCTTGGAAATAGTATGGGGAAAAGTTCACAGTTCCTATCAATTTAAACACTGTATTTTCCCTCTGTTTTATTATAAAGTCAGATTTTGAGGGGGGGGGGGGGATAATGTTGAGCTCCTCTGGCCACAGACGCTTATCTTTCGTGATGGCGGCAGGAAGGACTCCTCTGCTCGATAGCCTCCCTGTGTTCTGGAGACACCTCACTGGTCACTATCTGGACCCAGGAGTATGCTGTCAGCCTCTAGGTTCAGCAAAGCTCAGACCAGGTGCTGCTCAATAACTTTAGGACCACGGTCCCTGAAACAAGAAGGTTGTACCTCCTATTTCAGAACTAATTTATAATAAATTTCCAGACTGAACACAATACATAACAAACACTGAGTTCAGAGCGGTAGGCCAACTGCTATCTTCATCTGAAACAATTTTCACCAGTATACTCCTCCCTAATGGTTACTACGCCTCTGCAATTCCAGCATTATTTCTTTCTAGTTAATAAGATAGGTGTCAGTGTACTGTTTGGCAATTCCATGTAGTTTTACTTTCCTCCGACACCTTCTGTTCAGGTTGGAGCACTATATAGGCTTTACCTCATGTTCGCTACTGAACCACATATATATACAGACATAAATTATCAATTTACATTCAATTTTCATTAAAAAGATATCAAATATTTCAAGCTTACCACAATTCATGGAATAATACACAGTTACGTTGACTGGCAATGAATATAGCACAATTTCGATCTGCCGATGTCCCAGGCTTTTATTTAGAAAAATATGCACTGGCGCTCAACGCACTGGTTCTTTAGTAAGTTTATTTGAAAATGTGGTGCTGACCTGACGCCTCTGATTGACTATATTGGCGGGTCTAACCAATCGTGCCATGTTTACACAAGCGTTTGAAAAAAAGTACTCCTACTCCCGTTTCCCTAACAACAAAGAATCAATATTTATAGTCCGACTAATCGTGTTTAGCCTTACATTTACTTTCCGCCAATCAAATAGGAGGTAACATGTCAGCCTATTTCCCGTACAATGGTGGTGTGAAAATCTGCCACTGAGCGATTCTGAATTTGGTGTTGTCTGACATCCCTCACTATTTCTTTTGGCTATAATTTGTTAATTCCTAGACTATTTGCGTAACGTTTAACATACTCTTTGTCAGCAAGTCCTAAGGAACCCAAATATATAAATTTAATGGGGCTAAGGGGCTGCGTTCAAAATATGCATTTTCTTCTACCTCCTGTTCACTTCGAATACGATGTGGTGTCTGGGTACTGTAATGTTTTCAAACGTAAACCAGTATAATGTCATGTTTCCTAACAAGCGTTTTTCAGGTTTTTAAAACCTAACTCGTATGGGTAGTGTTTTTTATCACTGTCGATTTGAAAAAAAGCTAGTGCTTGTGGCCTTACACGCGTGTTAGGGGTGGCATTAATTGTGTATCGCGAGACTGTGGTAGTATTGCCTGCGTTCCGGCTTTCAGCCCCTCCCTTTCTTTCTATCCTTAGTCCATCTGTCTTTCGTTTATGGTAACTTAGTGTATAAAATGACATGAATGGAATATTAAATATAGGTCAGCTTGCGTATCTCAAGTTTTTTCTTAGAAAGGCAGTACACGTTTTATCGTAGAAAGCGGGTATTGAAGCAGTAGGCTTTTACTATCAACGTGAAACGTTACAATTTGCAGACGAAGTAGAAAACAAGGGGGATTTCGAGTACATTCATTGTGACAGCACTGTTCTTTACCATTCTTCTTTCCTTTTATTAAATTTATTTGTTAGGCTTTACATTTACGTTTTAATTTATATATGTGGATTAGAATTTCACACGACACTCCGCCAGGTTGTTTTTGGTCGGCCTCTCTTTCGTTTTCCTTCAGGGGTCCAAAGCATAGCTGTTCTTGTGATGGCATCGGGGTCTCTTCTGAGGACATGGCCAACCCAGCTCCAGCGTCTGCCAGCTATGATGGTGTGCATGTCCTCTTGCTTGCTCCGAGTAAGCAGATCTTGGTTGGTGATGGTATTCGGCCAAAAGATTCGGTGAATATTTCTTAGGCATGTTGTGTGAAAAGAGGACAATTTCGACATTTCCTTCTCTGTAACTCTCCAGCATTCTGCACCATAGAGAAGCACAGACAGCACACAGCTCTGATATAATCTTAATTTTGTGCTTGTGCTGTATTGAGAAGACTTCCAGATGTTGTTTAGGCTAAAGAAGGCTGTTCTTGCCTTATTCATTCTGATGTTGATGTCTTTGCCTGCCCCACCGTCTGGTGTTGATATGCATCCTAGGTATGTGAAGGTGTCTGTCTGTACCAGTTGCTGATTCCTTACTGATATGGGCTCAGGGTTGCTCACATTGAGCGTCATGACCTCTGATTTCTTTAAATTGATGTTCAAGCCCACCTGCTGGCTAAACTTATTAAGTCTATCCGTTTTTTCCTGGATGTGTTGATGTGAATGTGCTAGTAGTGCAATGCCATCTGCATATTCCAGATCTTCCAATGTAGAAAATGTAGTCCATCTTATTCCTCTTTGACTGCCCTCTGTTGTCTGGCGCATCACCCAGTCTATGACTGTTAAAAATAGAGTAGTTGATAAGGGGCATCCCTGTAGTACTCCTGTCTTCACCTCAAAGGTTAGGTTGTTCTGCCCAACACTACACGTAACGTTGGCATAGAGGCTTTTTATGATTGACACTATGCAGCTTGGAATTCCATAAGCCCTCAGTATTTTCCATAAACTGTCCCTATGTATGCTGTCAAAAGCCTTTTCAAAATCAACGAAGTTAATGTAAAGCTGTCTTTGCCATTCCGAGCACTGCTCTATAATGTTCCTGAGAGTGAATATATGATCTACACATCTTCTGTTCTTTCTAAATCCTGCTTGTTCTTTCCTCAGTTGGTGGTCTACTGCTTTTGAAATTCTCTGTATAATTATCCTGCCTAGCATTTTGCTGGGAACTGAGAGAAGAGTGATTCCTCTCCAATTATTGCAGTCTGCAAGATCTCCCTTCTTGGGCAGTTTGACAATTATTCCTTTGTTCCACTCTGATGGTGTTGTCCCCGTTTTCCACACTTGTGCAAATAGTGGTTCTAATAGTTCTGCTGCTAGCTCGGGATCTGTCTTTAATAGCTCTGCATTTAAGTTATCATGGCCAGGAGCTTTTCCGTTCTTTAACCCTGTGATTGATGTGATGATTTCTTTTTTTCGTGGAATGTCTGTATTTACATCTAGATCGTTTTCAGCCTCAGAAACATTCAATTGTGTCTCTGGTGGTTCCCTGTTCAGAGTTTCTCTGAAGTGCTCTGCCCATCTTGTTTCCTGTCCCTCTGCTGTCGTGATGAGATTTCCTTGCTTATCTCTTACTAATGTAATATTGTTTGCACCTCGTTTTCCGCTGATAAATTTAGTTATTTTGTATACTGTGCTTTGGTCATTTCTCAGTGCTGCCTCTTCTGCCTGTCTTGCAAGATTGTCTAGGAAATTCCTTTTGTTGGCTTGGGTTTGGCGTTTAACTTCCTTGTCCAACTGACTGTACTGTTCGCTATATAGTTGCTTTAACCTGGGGGACTTCGCTTCTGTTTTCTTCCTTTTCATTTCCTTTCTCAATGTTATGGTGTTTAATGTTTCTGGTGTTATCCAGTCTTGCTTCTTCCTTTCCTGGAATCCCAAGCATGATTTGCTGCTTTCCTTATATATTGTTGAAATGGTATTGAATTTCTGGTCTATATCATCAGTCAATGTTTTTTCCTGACTTTTGGCAAATTGATATCCTTTCTTTATGTCAGCCGCAAAAGCTTTTCTGGTAAGGGGGTCCTTCAATTTGCTGATGTCAAACCTTTTCTGTGTAGTTACAATTGGTCCAGCCCTTGTTAGTTTCACTTTCAGTTTTGCTACTACTAAATGGTGATCACTTCCCACATCTGCACCTCTTCTTACCTTCACATCTTGTAATGCATGTCTCCATCTACCGTTAACCATGATGTGGTCTATCTGGTTTCTGTCCCGACTATTTGGTGACCAAAGGCTTACATGGAATAAGCATATTGAAAATGCAGAAGGAAAGGCCCGAAGACGACTAGGCATACTCAGAAAATTAGCAGGTACCAACTGGGGAGCAAATGAACGAAATCTAAAGAAGATTTATAATGGAGTAATAAGACCACACTTAGAGTTTAGCTCAGCTGCATGGTCATCAGCTGCTAACTCACATCTGCAGTCTTTGGACAAGGTGCAAAATCAAGCTCTCAGGCTCATTACAGGAGCCATGAAAACTACACCAATAACAGAGATGCAGAAGGTTGCTGGATTACAGACATTGTCCCATAGAAGAGACACAAAAACCATGATCCAGATGGAAAAGTACAACAGTATGCCATTGCACCCAATGAAGGCAAGACTAGATGATCTGGCATTGGGACGTCTAAAGCGTAGCAGCTTTGTGCATCGGGGGAAAAGACTTATAAGACAGCATCAAGAAGACCTATCCATGAAGACAACACCACTGAAGCCCACCCTATACCCTGTACCATGGGAGCAGGCCAGCAGTGCCCTCCAAATTAATACATCAGTCAGTGGTCTCACAAGTGGATGTGAGTATAATGATCTGCAAAAACGAACTGCTACATTGAGTATGATCCAAGAAAGCTATCCCGATCAATCATGGATACATGCCTATCCAGATGGATCAGCAACTAATGCTGTTAGGAATGGAGGTGCCGGTATCTTTATCTCATATCCTGACAACCACTATGAGACTAGGCACATTCCCACTGGTAAATTCTGTTCCAACTATACAGCTGAGGTTCAAGCTCTAGAGCAAGCTGCAAATATGATTTATAACACCAACTCTGACTGCCACCAGGTAGTCATCCTCACAGATGCACTGTCTGTCCTGCAAGCTCTCAAGGGTGGTAAACTCCCGCATCTGAGAAATGAACTAAACAAGGTAGCTGCCAAAAAGAGAACCATACTTCAGTGGGTACCATCTCATTGTGGTGTACCCGGAAATGAAAAGGCAGATAAACTTGCAAAAAAGGGAGGAGAATGTGAACAAGAAGATAATGAAGTCACATACTTTGAGAAAAAGAGAGCTATCCAGACTATCAGAAGAGAACAGAACCAACCCAAAGATGACTATCACACTCTCGACCGGCAGGGACAGATAACTATTTTTCGACTCAGGACAGGGCATAACAAACTGAATAAACACATGCACAAACTACGATTGTCTGCTTCACCACTGTGCACATGTGGATTAAACGAACAAACTGCTGAGCATGTTCTACAGGACTGTCCTCTGTATGACCAGTTAAGAAAGATATACTGGCCCAATGACTCAACACTAAACTCAAAGCTATATGGAGTTAAAGAGGAACTTCAAACAACAGTCGAATTCATCATGAGAACTCGTCTGACGGTGTAATCATCAAAGATGCGATCGCAAGAAGAAGAAGAAGAAGCTACTACTAAATGGTGATCACTTCCCACATCTGCACCTCTTCTTACCTTCACATCTTGTAATGCATGTCTACATCTACCGTTAATCATGATGTGGTCTATCTGGTTTCTGTCCCGACCATTTGGTGGTTCCCATGTTAATTTGTTAATTTCTTTATGTGGGAAAAGTGTTCCTCCAATGACCAGGCTGTTAATACTACAGAAACTTATTAATTTATCCCCATTTTCATTTGCTCTTCCTCTGCCGCATTTCCCCATTACTCTTTCATTATATGTTTTGTGTGTACCAACTTTCGCATTGAGGTCTCCCATTACTATAATAAGATCATATCTAGGTGTGTCTTCCATTTCTTTCTGCAGTTGTTGATAGAATTCATCCTTGGCCTCTTCATCGCTGTCATTCGTTGGTGCGTAGCATTGTATTATTGTAGTATTGGTGAATCTACCTCTCGATCTTAATCTTATCGGTCTGTTGTTGATGGGTTTCCATTCCAGTAATGTCCTTTCTATTCCTTTCTGTAAAATAATGGATACGCCTTTGTTGTGCTGTCCATCCTCTCTTCCAGAGTAAAGTACTGTTTCTCCTGTTGCTGTTTTAACTTTTCCTGCCCCTGTCCATCTGCTCTCGCTTATCCCTAGAATGTGTAACCTATAGTTTCTCATTTCTGCCGTGACCTGTTTTAGTTTACCCGTCTCATTCATTGTCCTGACATTCCACAATTCTATTCTTGTATCATGTTTTGCGGTCAGGACGTCCGTTCTCATGTCAGTGGCTTCCTTTCGGCTTTCACCACTGACAGTCATACGAGCCTCAGATTCCGGATGTCCGTCCCGCAGCAAAGTTTGTTTATTTGTTATCGTTTCCGTAACTTCAATTTTTTTTACATAGACAGGGGTGTCAGCCCTATGCTAAAACCCCCAACCTGGAGGACCAGGGTGTCTGCTTTCGTCTGACCCCTGCCCGCGCAAACCAGTCCAGCTTGGTAGAACCTTCCAGGAGAAAACTCCCGCTGGCATAGCTCTGGGGGTAATCAGAGTATGCAAGCCGCTATACCTCGACAAGGTATTGACACCGGTGATGGCAGTTCCCTAGATTACAGTCTGATAATTTCTTTTTTTTCAGAGTATTATACTCTCGTCCCTTAAAGAGTTACATGCGTAATGTGAGTGTCCAAGTGTCCAATAAATCAACTTAAGCACTAGTAAAAAAAAATAATAAATTGACTTAGTGGTAGGTACTTTGTTGATAAAAGTACCTATAAGCACTTTGCTGGGGAAGTGCTGCGATTACTACTTTAGCTGGGGGAGTACTTTACGATGATTACACTGCCTGCATACATTTTAAAAATTATTTTGCAAGCTCTAACAGTGTAATTTCTCTCCTGGAGAGACGACTGTCGTAATGTGATGACGTTGGTATCGATTGTGATGCTGTGTTTATAGTCGCTCTGCAGGAGAAAGAGGACGATTGAATATTTGGACGATGTTGTAGAACTGTAATCGGCTTGTTAACTGGGCGATGATTTCTTCTGAACTTGGCTCGTACATGCTCTTGTGGTAAGCGTAATAACTTCGCTTGTGACGATGAATCTCCTGATGAGGGCGGTAAGGGCGCTTGGTAGCTGTATGTATCTCAGTGTTGGTAGTATCATCCATACAATCGATGTCGCTTTCTTCTCGTTCTGTTGTCTCAAGTTCTGACTCATAAGGTGCTAAAGGCGTATCGATAATGTTCTTTTCTCTGTGTGTCTCATTGGAAGGTTGCGATGCTTGAATGTTTGTATGTTCTTCTGTAGGGCTCCGACTATGGTGTGTTATGTTGTTTCTTATTGCTTGCAAGGGCCTCTCATCTTCGCTGTCCCAGCTGGAATGTGAAGCTGGTGTGTGGGTTGTTGCTGGCTTGGAACTAGTGGTTGTACTCCTAGACTGCCATAATATGTTTGACTCGTTATGGAAGGGTGGGGTTCGTTCTCATTCACCGATACTGGTGTGCTGCTATCTATATCGTGTAAACGATTGTCTCGAGATACTAACCTGTCTCTTAATTCCACCGGCGGAATGTCATCTTCGTCTTCTGACATGTCTCTACAACGATTTAATCGATGTATAGCATCCTGTAGTTTATTTCGGGTGTTACACTGTTCTGTGTGAATATCAAGATCATCATCTGTGTCGATTTCACTGTGTGAGGTGGTTGACGTCTCTGTGGAATTGTAGTGATTCATTGTGGCTTTTCGTACAGGTCTGCCTTTCGATAAAGCTGGTGGTGCTATCGGGCGATGATTATCTTTCTTCATTTGTGCTGCATGAGCTTTGGTGACTATAATCTTCTCTTCATTCTACAATATGTAATTTATAGGTGTTGTCTTTTCAAGTACCTTATATCCATCGAGCCATCGTGCGTCAAATTTGTTGTCACGAACATTCTTCTTATAATAATCTTTATCACCAACTTGAAATTGTTCCAATGTAGCTCTTTTATCGTGCTGTTTCTGCAATTTCTTGAAAGCTTTCTGCGAATTGCGATTGGCTATCTGATGTGCTCTATGTTTCTCTCGTAGAATGATTTCGATGGGATCGTCTCCTACATACTTCCTCTGAGGTTGCAAGAGATTGTCTAATGGAAAAGTAGGTTCACGTCCATATAACATGTAGAATGCTGACAGTCCTGTCGTCTCATTTGTGTTTACACGTATTGCTTCGAGCGCTTGATTGATATATATATATCCCAATATTGTACGTTTTCTTGTATATATTTGGCAAGGATATCATGTAAAGTAGCATGCATTCGCTCATTTCTTCCATTGGCCTGAGGCCTGTATAAACTACTAGTGGTATGTTGAATATGCAGAGTCTGGAGTGTCTTCTTGAAAGGGTTACCGACAAATTGTTTCCCGTTGTCTGTGATTATCGTCCTAGGGCAGCATTGTCTTGGTACGAATTCTTGCAGAAAAAACTCAGTTACTGTCGCTGACGTTATATTTTTGAGAGGATAACTTTCAGGCCATATTGATCAACGATGTGCAAAAGGTATGCATTTCCGGACTGGGTAATGGGGTATGGACTAGAAATGTCCATGCTTATGACTTCCATAGGGAAATGGGATGGTTTCATCTCTTGCAAGGGAACTCTAGTTGGTCTCATATTTCTCATTCTGCACGTTTTGCAAGTACTAACATATTCAATTATGTCTTTGTACATTGACATCCAGTAGTACCTTTTTTGATAATGTCGACGGTTTTATCTCTTCCAACATGTCCGTTATTGTCATGGAACTGTACTAATAACTCAGGCACTAATAACTGGGGAATTACTTTTTGTAGTCTCCCTTCTTGTTTCTCGTCAATGTGATATAGAACTTGGTCATGTGGCAGAATAGTAAACTGTTTGAGTGACGTGGGTTTCATTTCTACTTGTTTAATAAGCTTGAGAATTTCGGGGTCTTTTCTCTGCTCAGTGTGTACATCAAATGTGTCCAAGTCTGCTGTTTCTTGTGTACCAGTATCTGTTGTGGCGGTGTTAAAATCGACATCTGCCCTGTTGGAATTTATGATGTCGATCTCCTTTGCGTTGTCGTTGATGTCAGTAAAAACCTCAGGATCATCTTCCTGTGTGGTACTAGAGTATGGGATCCGGGAAAGGAGGTCTGTACACGTATTCTGAGTACCCGGAATATATTCACTTCTTGTGTCATAGGATTGCAAGTTCATGGACCAAGTCTACAATTTCTTGGGTTGCTCATGTGTCTTAGTGAGCCAATTCACCAAGGGTTGGTGGTCCGTTCTAATGATGAGTTTTGTGCCTCTAATGTAAAAATCAAGCTTCTGGATCGCGTAATGTATGGCGAAAGCTTCTTTCTCCGTAGTCGACCATCGTCTCAGTGTTTTAGAGAGGGCGTGTGACACAAATGCTATGGGCATCTCGTTGGGAATCTCTGGTATGATCGGTGTCTCGTCTTCTTCTCTGGGTTGGACTAAACAAGCACCTATTGCTGTATTGGAGGCATCCGTGTATAAGATTGTTGAGGCCACATCATGATGTGATTTTTATCGCGGCAACTTATTATTAGTACCGGATTTTTGTCACACCATGACGTACCTCAACTGAATGCAAGAGATACATGAAAGCGGTCGCTGTGAGATGAGTATCTAGGTATGACGTAAAAGAGCAGAGTTGGATGTGACGTCATAGCGTCAAGATGTGTATCTAAAATGGCTTGTGTATCAGCCTGTGTATTGGATTGTGTATTCAACAGATATTCAGAAGATAATGGTAAGCTATATGCTTGACATGATAGGCATAAGATAATGCCAGGATTATAAATGATGTTAATATGGGACGACAATTCCCAAGATAAGAAATATGTTATAATCAAATTAGATGAAGCGACATAATTGAACAGTGATAGCGGGTGGTCTCATTCCCCGAGGTAAAAAAGATTATTCGAAATGAATATTGATTATACCGGGACGCAATTTCCCCCGAAGAAAAAGGAATAAAATAAATGAATAATTGTTGTACCGGGAAGCGACATAACCCGAAGTTTATGGATTGATGTGGATTTGATTTGTGAATATTTGAGATACCGGGACGCTTAAATTCCCCGATGTTGATGAAAAAATATAATGAACTTTTGTTATGCCGGGACGCTAAATACCCCGCTGGAAATTGTGATTAAATAAATGATATTATAAAGATCTGGATAATGGAGAAGTCAAAAGACATGTTTAGAAAGTCGAATCAGGTTAAAGCAAGACTGTAACACAGAGAGGGAGCATACATGCCATGTTCGTAATTGTGACCTTGTTAGTGTGTACTTACTAGTATTAAACTGTTGTCAAATCGTCCAAGCCCAGAAGTTTCTTCACTCAATCAAGATTCGTTTACACAGTTATTAACTTTATGCAGTACCTGAGGTTTTGACATGAAAAGGTGTATACAAGAAGGGTGGCTGCCAGAATAGTCAACAATATCAGCCAAATCAAGATGAATGAATTTTCACATCTTTAATAACACAAATAGACCCTAGACCACGAAAGAATTCGGGCAATTTCTCCATCCCTTAACAAAGATCATTGGGCGAGATATATCTGGATGTGCGAGAAGTGGTATTGTTGTAAGCGCAATCTTGATGTAGTTGAAGGATTTCTGACATTCCTCTGTCCACTTGAACCGTGAATACTTCTTTGTAAGAGCAATAAGCTGTTCAGCGGCCTTTGAGAAGTTAATAACCTGGCGTCTGTAATATCCACAACAACCGATATAAGCTCGTACCTGCTTCACTGTTGTGGGGGCGGGCATCTTTCTAATTGCTTCCACTTTATCTGTGTCAGGGCGAATGCCATCTTTGTTAACTTACTTACTTGCTTACTCGTTCCCCTTCTACCGTGAGGTGTAGAGGTTTGGAAGAGAGAGCGCCAGACTATTCTATCGGCTGTCTTCCTCCTGGCCTGGTTCCATTCTAGTCCTCGGTCCTTCAAAGATTGTCTAATGTTGTCCTCCCAGCGGACTCTGGGTCGTCCTCGGGGTCTGGATCCTTGGCTCTTTGTTTCCCATGCTTGTCATGGTAGCCGATCTTCTCCCATTCTGCAGACATGGCAAAACCATCTTAGTTGGGACTGTTCTACTTGGGTCTGTAGGGGGTGGCATTTTAGGCCTTGACGTATCGTCTGGTTGCGTACCATGTCTCTTCTTGTTACTTCAACCACCTTCCTCAGATACCTCATTTCTGAGGTGTGGATCTGGCTTTTATTGGTTGTAGTCATTGCCCATGACTCGCATCCATATGTCAAGACTTAACTATGAATCCTAAATACTTAGTTTTCTTTTTTAGGAACTCACATTTGCTAAGCTTGAGTTTAACTTAGTGGTGTCGGAGGCGATCAAAAACTTGCTCAACTTTCCTTAAGTGGTCATCCACGGTACCTGATGTGTGAATAAGTATATCATCTATATAGGCTAATGCAAAAGAATGCATTCTCTGCAAAACCTCGTCCATCAATGCCATGTATGTTGCGGGACTCCCTTTAAAACCAAAAGGCATGACGTTCCACTTGTAACTACCCATGTGTGTACAAAATGTTGACTTTTCTTTAGCTGCTGGTGTCATAGGAATACACCAAAATCCTGAGCGTGCATCTAATGTAGTAAAATGTGTAGAATGTCCGAGTGTCGCCAAAATATCATCAATGCGTGGTAATGGATATGAAATCGTCTTGGTAATTCTGTTCAATGCGCGGTAATCGCAGCAAAATCGACTTGTTCCATCTTTTTTCGATACAATTACTATTGGCGATGACCATGCTGATCTCGATCTCTTTATAAATCCTGCACTCAACATGTCGTTTATAGATTTCTCCACTATTTCACGGTTCTTCAAAGGGGTGTGGTAGGGTTTCAAACTAACAGGTTCCTCTGTTGTGGTCTGAATGTCCATATGTACCGTACTGGTTCTGCCTAACTCCATATCCGTTAGTGCGAATACATCTTGGTGTTTAGTGATGTACGCACTAAGTTTAGATTTATGTTGACCTTCTACTTTCAGTGTCGCCAGTAATTGCGATAACCGGTCTGGTGTGTGATCCTTTATCTGGGACTCTTGGTTTGTCTGCAGTGTTTTAACATATGTGTTTTCTTCAACTGTTCTGTGAATGTTACGTCTACTGTCTCGTTCACTACGGCAGTATTCAAAGGGTTTTGGATATCTTGATTCATATCCTCGATACAGTGGTTTGTTTGAGTATTTCGTATTGGGTTTCCGCCATGGAGTATGCTCTACCTCTATTCTGTGATTATAGTGCCCACTATAGTGAGAAGGTGATCTATTATATCAACGGCCTGTTTTCTTTGTTGGGGTTGGCAATAAATAGTGGGTAACAAGATTAACATGGTGCGATTTTCTTCCACTGTTGTCTGTTCCTCTGTATATCCCATCGTATGCTTTTCTCCTTATTACTTAATCAACCTCATGTGCATAACGAAGATATTTAGTTCTTTCCGTATCTGAATATATATCTTCGGGTTCATCTCTGCAAGCTCGTTCATATGCCTCAAATTCTTGATCTTCTGCGTTGCTATGATTAATGTATTGATCACCTGAGTATCTTCCTGGTAATTGTGTGTTATCAAGATAGTCTCGACTTAAGGGGCGGCGTGGGGGTGAGTGTGGGATCTGACATGGTGTGGGGAATGAAGGGTATCGATAGGTTGTGTCTTCGGGTTCATCTCTGCAAGCTCTATCATACGGTGTGTCATCTTGGTTAGTGTGTCTTTTCTCTCTGTGTATGGGAGTAGGATAATTCTCAGGTACATAATCAGTGCGATCCATCTTGGGCTTGTGGTATGTTTGTCGACACCTATGTTTCCCATTGCTCTTCTGGCTGTAAATGTTTTCTCTATCTGTGGTTCTTTTCGACTTGACCAACGTTCTTGTTCCTGGATTCTGGCGCCTAATCCTGTGAGTAAATTGGTTACCATATGTTCTTTGCCATTGAAGTCGTCTGTCAGAGTCGGAGGGGTGACATGGGGCATGATTTTGGGATATGCGTGGAGCGGGGAATGATGGTGTCGACTCTGACCAACGTCAAGCGTTCTGTTGTTTATGGTACACGTCAAGGACGATCTTCGTACTTTAGCAATTATCGCACCTCTGTGTATCGTTGTAGCTTGTCCCGATGTGTTTACAATCATGACTGGAAAGTCACGGGAGAGAGAGACGTCTGCAATACCTTCAGTAATAAACATGAGGGGTTCGTCATTGATGTCCTCATTTTCCAAGGATTCAATCTGGATTGTTTGTCCTGGTCCGATGTAATTGGAACTTTTAATTCGACCTTTAGCTATCACAAGCGTGTTAGGTAGTACTGTAACTGGAGTTGTTAAGCGTACTAGGGATGCGATATGTATATCATCCTGTAACTGTATATATTCACAATTGATATTGATCTTATGCAGGTCGAAATATATTCTGGCGTTGTGGCGAGTAAGGAAGTCTCTACCGAGGATGAAGTTTCTGGACATCCCACGTGTAATTATAAAGAGATGTGTAAGCTGTTGCTGTCATACTTCATAGATTATCCTGTCACCGAGGCCATAAATGTCTTTGATGGTCGGAAGTTCCCAAGATGTTTAATTTGTTTGTATAACTGTTCCCTAATCAGACTAACTGAAGCGCTAGTGTCCACAAATGCGCGATAATTCTTCTTGTCTATCTTGATGAGTCAGGAACTAGGGTCTGGGGTAATGTTTATAGACTGTATTTCTTGCTCAGGTGCTCTTTGAGGAGGAGGTATTGGGTGTGGAACAATGTTGTTTCTCTTTTTATGTATGGACCTATGATGAAAGTTGTTGTTGTTTATATCAATTTTATAGTCACCAATAACGGTCCTGCTTAATGGTTGACTGTTCCGTTTCTCTGGTTGTACATTCGTGATTGTCCTCTTGTAAAATTGGAAGCTGTATGTGCTGCGCGAAAATTCTGACCATAATGATTACTATTGCCATAACCCTGATGTCGTGGGTTGTTATAGCTTTGCTGGTGTAGGCGAGGATGTTGTCGTCGGCACTCACGGGCTAGGTGTCCTCGAATACCACAAATAAAACAAGTAGAGGCATTAACTTTGATGGACGTTCTGTTGCCTATGAGGGTGAAGAGTATAATTTGTTCTTGACAGCTCCTGATTATTCATATGGCCTGGGCGATGCCAACGCGGGCGGGAATGACCAATTTTCATCGGTTTATGATCCTGATATGATTCAACTATGGGTTCTTCTTCGATACACTGGTTAAATCTTGTTCGAACATTCTCCTCTCTAATTGCCACGTGTATCGCTTCATTTATCGTTTTAGGATCTTTACGAATCCTGTGTAGTTTGGTGTTATTCCCTAACAATCCATCAACAAATATACCTACCAGATATTTTTCTAGATCTGGTGATGTTGTCAAACCATCAAGAAAAGCTTCCTCTGCTAAGTTTAATAACTTTTCTCCATACGTTTGAATAGATTCTTTGTGTTCTTGCCTAATCCGGCGAAGAAGAGACCAAGCGTGTTCCGTGATGGTAATATCGCAGTAACGTTGTGTTAACTCTCTTTTTAGTGAATCATACGTTTCATTGGAGTACGCATTGTCACGTCTTCTCAAAAAATCAGTGACCAAGGAGTCTGATGACAAATATAGAATTCGCTTACGGTCTGAATCCGTGCATGCGTTTACCATAGTAGCGAATTTTTCTGCATCTTTTAACCATCTTTGAAACTCTTTAGACTCCCCTGTAAATGATGTGATAACCGACCTAATCTGGTTATACTTTGCATAATGGTCAACGTTATGTAATGTGTCAGTGATGCTTTTGAGAGCAACCATTGTAGGTTCCTGTTCCGGAAATAGTGGAACAAATGCAGGTTGTTGTTGTATTTGTTCTTGTTGTTGCTGTTGATACAGTAGATCCGAATGCGATATAGCCATGTTGTCACTAAGAAGGACTGATCTCGGCGCCAATTAGAGTCGTGTATTCAGCAACTTTTTGAATGGCAATCCTCAAAACTCGAAACAAGTTAATAATGTGCTGTAACATAAGTACAATAAATAAGTATACTGGGTCATTCAAATGATAGAGTTCTCATAGACGCCTGTACTCACTGAGAAATGAACAAAGCACAGTTTACAAAATAACTAAATTCATCAGCGGAAAACAAGGTGCAAACAATATTACATTAGTAAGAGATAAGCAAGGAAATCTCATCAAGACAGCAGAGGGACAGGAAACAAGATGGGCAGAGCACTTCAGAGAAACTCTGAACAAGGAAATACCAGAGACACAATTGAATGTTCCTGAGGCTGAAAACGATCTAGATGTAAATACAGACATTCCACGAAAAGAAGAAATCATCACAGCAATCAAAGGGTTAAAGAACGGTAAAGCTCCGGGCCATGATAACTTAAATGCAGAGCTATTTAAGACAGACCCTGAGCTAGCAGCAGAACTATTAGAACCACTATTTGCACAAGTGTGGAAAACGGGGACAACACCATCAGAGTGGAACAAAGGAATAATTGTCAAATTGCCCAAAAAGGGAGATCTTGCAGACTGCAATAATTGGAGAGGAATCACTCTTCTCTCAGTTCCCAGCAAAATACTAGGCAGGATAATTATACAGAGAATTTCAAAGGCAGTAGACTACAAACTGAGGAAAGAACAAGCAGGATTTAGAAAGAACAGAAGATGTGTAGACCATATATTCACTCTCAGGAACATTATAGAGCAGTGTTCAGAATGGCAAAGACAGCTTTACATAAATTTTGTTGATTTTGAAAAGGCTTTTGACAGCATACATAGGGACAGTTTATGGAAAATACTGAGGGCTTATGGAATTCCAAGCTGCATAGTGACAATCATAAAAAGCCTCTATGCCAACTTTACGTGTAGTGTTGGGCAGAGCAACCTAACCTTCGAGGTGAAGACAGGAGTACGACAGGGATGCCCCTTATCAACCACTCTTTTTTTAACAGTCATAGACTGGGTGATGCGCCAGACAACAGAGGGCAGTCCAAGAGGAATAAGATGGACTACATTTTCTACATTGGAAGATCTGGAATATGCAGATGACATTGCACTGCTGGCACATTCACATCAACACATCCAGGAAAAAACGGATAGACTTAATAAATTTAGCCAGCAGGTGGGCTTGAACATCAATTTAAAGAAGTCTGAGGTCATGACGCTCAATGTGAGCAACCCTGAGCCCATATCAGTAAGGAATCAGCAATTGGTACAGACAGATACCTTCACATACCTAGGAAGCATAGTAACACCAGACGGTGGGGCAGGCAAAGACATCAACATCAGAATGAATAAGGCAAGAACAGCCTTCTTTAGCCTAAACAACATCTGGAAGTCCTCCCAATACAGCACAAGCACAAAATTAAGATTATACCAGAGTTGCGTGCTTTCTGTGCTTCTCTATGGTGCGGAATGCTGGAGAGTCACAGAGAAGGAAATGTCAAAATTGTCCTCTTTTCACACAACATGCCTAAGAAAAATTCACCGCATCTTTTGGCCGAATACCATCACCAACCAAGATCTGCTTACTCGTAGCAAGCAAGAGGACATGCACACCATCATAGCTGGCAGACGCTGGAGCTGGGTTGGTCATGTCCTCAGAAGAGACCCCGATGCCATCACAAGAACAGCTATGCTTTGGACCCCGGAAGGAAAGCGAAAGAGAGGCCGACCAAAAACAACTTGGCGGAGGACCGTGGAGGCTGAGATGCAAAGAATGAACCAGAGTTGGGGCACTGTACGAAGGATGGACACCGACCGTGCAAAGTGGAATCAATTTGTTGTTGCCCTACAAGATGCCACTAGGCGTGATGGCCACTGACTGCTTTGACAGTCGGTGGTTAAGGATCGAAGAAGAAGACGCCTGTACTGGGTCTTTGTACTTCAGGTTAACTCATAAATGAATTATATGTCTCGTAAACTTAAGTATTCCTCTTTAACTTATTCTTTTCTCCTGTACACTTCCTTAGTCTTCCCAACACCTGCTCCTATTTCCTCATATACCAATGCTCTTTATTAGCATTCCATATTTTACTTGTTACTTAAATATCTTCCTCGACGAACTGGTCAGACAGGTCTCTATAACTGTTTCTATCAACAAAATTCATCTCATGCATAAGCAATTGTATGTACACCATTCTGATACTTACTAGTGAGAGCATATTTGAAATTCTTCTATAAAAGTCGACATTCACTTTTTCTTGATAATCATGTACAATACTGGACACTTCGAACCTTTTTCAATATGGCTCCTCTATAATATCTCTAGTTTCCTTCTTATGTTTACAGCCTCTTGGTTACTTTACACATAGTCGTTATAACCATCCGTTTTCTTGGTATATTGTCGTAAAGTTCTCGTAATGAACTGACAAATGGTGCTTCTGCAAGATTCTCCTGTAAACAAAATTCTACTCTGTGCAAAAATATAATCATAGTTCAATACTTACAAAAACAGCATACGCGCTGATCTCCTTTTCAGAAATACACCTTGACTGTGAACTACAGAATCAAATACTATCTCCCAATAGAATAACACTGGCTAGTGATGGCTGGACATCTAAACATATTCACATAAACCCTATCTGTAAAACCACAGAAGGTTCATCTTGTCCGCACAGCGATCACACCTTCTTCCGCAAGCACAACTTAGGACTCACTGTCATCTAATGACCTCTGGTCATTTCGCGTGGTGTGTTTCTCTCGCCACTCTTCTGATTCGCTGACCCAAATCATTTTACTTAAATTTATTGGTCGACCCTTTGTTTTCTTGTTCTGGAACTTTCTATTTACAACTCAAGATAATCACTCACTATTAATTAACGTGAGCCGGTATTCTGAACCGTTGTCAATTAGCAATATTATTATTTTCATTCATTATTTTCTCTTTTGAGCTGTCCGAACTGTTTATCTCACCTTAACAATAGCATGAATAATGCTTGGGCAAACCCCACGGTGACACAAGTAATTCCACGCAACGGGACAATGAAAGACAATAAAGGGAACCGCCAGAAAACTGTAACGAACAGTTTTAGTGTAAGGGGAAGTAAACTGGAGTATGTTGGTAGTTGAAATAGATTTTGAGTTATAGCACTTAGTTGCTTGTTAGCTATCGAATTATTTAGAGAGTATCTCGTGATAGTTTCGAGAGACAGATTACAGACAGCGTGAAAAGCGCTGATATATTTATTCTGTATTGTTTTGAGTTGGGTGAGAGAAGCTCGCTGCTAGCCCGCAATTGTTTGTGTTGTGTGAACAGTGAGAAAGTCTCGTGACTGCTTTTCAGCGGGACGAGTGTGTTATCTAGTGTGTGTTCCGGGCGTTCGATGGAGTAAGTCGAGCCTGTGTTTTTGGGAAGTGTGAAATGCCTGTACAGTGCTGAATTTAAAATGTCGACGGATTTTTTCGCTGTGGGTACAGCGTAGTATGAAACTGCAGTTTGAATTATTGTGGAAGTGTTTATAACTGCAGTGTACAGTACTTTAGGCCATGAATCATGATAGCTGCTGAGTGCAGGATTCTTTATAGTGCTGAGTTTAATAAGAGTACTTTAGGCCATGAATCATGATAGCTGCTGAGTGCAGGATTCTTTATAGTGCTGAGTTTAATAAGAGTACTTTAGGCCATGAATCATGATAGCTGCTGAGTGCAGGATTCTTTATAGTGCTGAGTTTAATAAGAGTACTTTAGGCCATGAATCATGATAGCTGCTGAGTGCAGGATTCTTTATAGTGCTGAGTTTAATATGAGTACTCTAGGCCATGTATTATGATATCATTGTAGCTGCCGAGTGCGCAGTCCTTATGTGGTAATTTATATCTTGTGTTGTGCTGTGAACGGTATTCTATGTGTATTTCATATTAATGTGTTGTGACGTGAATAAACCCATATGAAATGTCACCAGTCGTTTACAACCTTTCATGACTCGTGTGTATACACCTGTGGCGTGAACGACTAAACCAACACACGCACTTAATATTACAGAGGTGACAGGGAACTTAACACGTATTTAGAAATAGCCCCGGAGTGGGCGTGGCCTATTTATATTGAGAACCTGTTCATCGCTTACCAGTAGACTTCTACAGTGTTTGCCTGTGTGGCGGATATGTAGGTATCAACTGTAGACATTACCAGATCCACAACACAACAGTAACGTTAGCAGATAATCAATAAGACACCTTACCGTATCCACCAAATCAATACGTTATCAGTGATTGGTGATATCACATGACTTTTCATGACGTATTTTTACGGGGGTGCAACAGTGGTGTGCTAGTTTTATAGGATCAGATACCCGCGAAATTCGCGTGATATTAATTCACAAGTGTTAGCTTGTAGCCTGAGTGGCGTTAGTATATGAAAGACAGACATCACATTTGAGAGCTGTATCCAGGCCCAAGGAAAACTTATTCAGTATCATTTAAACTGGGAACTGTTAACTCAAGTGACAGTCGCAAGTCAAGGAATTTATTACTCAAGATTATGAGATGTCATGATATACAGTGGCGTCTGTATACCAGTACAAGTAATCATCTGGCAGTATGAACGAGCGGTGTACCTCCTTTCAACGAAATTGACAGACGGTGACCCATTTCCTGCTTCCCTGTGCGGTGTGTTAGCACGTAGCGTGCTGAATCGAGGACCTGAGCGGAATCAAGGTGTCAAATTCCAATGCCTTTCTGTTGTCGAATGTTTTACCATTGAACTTTGTGATATCCAGGGTGTTAACGGAAAGGAACAGGAGAGTTTTCATTCAAGATAAGTGGTTATTTTTTGTTTTGTGAACTGTGTCGCCTTAACTATGTCAACGAGCCTTCCTATACCTATTCTGTTTATAACTGTTGTTTTTGTTGTCTAGGTATAGACTGACAACTGTAATAGGATTTAATGCATGGGTATTGATGGTTGTATGATATATGTAGTCTTCCCTCATATGAATATGATGTTATTAAGGTTCTTTGAAGAGGAATTGGGGATACAAAGTTAATAAATAATTGCAATTTCTGGAATAGTTATTTAACTGTGAAGGATAGAGAGTTGTTTGAATCACCATGGACTCTGATGATGATCCAGAAGATATGAAGCCCATATTGCAATATATATATTTGAGGGGGGTAGACATGTTGAAAGATTGCGAGGCCCACGATTAGAGGGATTTGTGATGGACCGTTTTTTGGTTGAAGTGGCATGGGCCCTAAGGGGTTTTGCTGAGGATACTTTTTATTCCGTTCCTCACTTAATGATGGCTAGGCATTTGGCGGATTTGGTGCATTACCTTCGGGTATTTTTGCACAAGCATACTGATTCTGGACATGATTACATGACAGAGGTGATATACGATATAATTTACAACGACATTCCTAACAATCAGAAACAGGAGTTACGAAATGAGGAGTTAAAAGATATAATTTATAATGACATTCTTCATGAACAGTTGGAAAAGCAGAAGCGTATGAAAGTCATCGAACTTACTAAAGTACAAGCGGCGTTAGATGCAGCATTGAACAAGAACAAAGAGTTGGAAATTCGGGTGAAAGACAAAGATGACGAAGTGAGTAATCTCACTCGAGAGATTCATAAAAAGAAAGAGATGTACCAGAAATTAAATGCTGAAACAAATGAACGGGAGAAGTTATACATAGAAATGCTTCATGATATATGTTTTGGTAAACTTGAAGAGAAGAACACTGTATGCCCAGAGAAGATTGATGAGCTTGTAAATAGCTATGATAGTGAAACTGAGGAACTTCAGATGGACGTAACACCTAATAAAGAAAAGGATGAGAAAGACAAATTAGAAGAATTAACGACTGAGAGAGAGAAGATGATTAAGATTGAGAGATTGCTAACAGAGGAGAGAAGTAAAGTTTTGACATTTGACATATTAAATAGGAAATTAAGTGAAGAAATTTCACAAAAAAATGTTGAAATTGCAGAAAGTACAAAAAGAGTAGAGGGTCTACTCGATGTTATTTTGAACAGCGGAATATGGTCTTCTGTAAATGTGGACGATGCTAGACAGAAAGTTGTTTGCCAACAGGTTAAAAAAGCAAAGATCCAGCCCTATACAATCTTCGCTGATAGAAAGGTTAGATGTGATAGACAAATATCTTTTCGAGGGAAATATAACTTTCGAAGATCTTTTGATTCTTCTTGCAATAGCAACAATTCTTGGCGGCAGTGTAATAGAGAGAATGATAAGGTAACAGTCAGTCCTGATAGATTTCAAGCTAAAAGCCCAAAGATTAAACGAGTAACTGATTTTGGAAGTTCTCAGAAGATGATATCAAGGGATAAAGTTATAAGTAGTGATTCCAAGGATGAAACCCATTATATTCGTAACGATAAAGATACTTAAAGATCTGCAGATGATACTGCAAACAAGCATATTGTCAAAGAAAAGAATGGAAAGAGTTTTTGTAGGAGAGATGTTTCTAAGGTTAGAAAGTACCAAGGAAATTCATATGATAATAATTTTCCTTCTCAGAGAGATAAGAGACAAGTTAATGTATCTCAACATTTTAATTCTGAGAATTTTGAAAATAATGGTACAGACAAATACAAGAAGAGTTTTCAATCGTGCAATAATTTTTCTGACAGATTTTTTGTGCGGAGTAGAAACGTTAAGCATAACAAGTCTGACTGGGATTATAGAAATAATAATAGTCTCAAGCAAAGAGGAAATGATGATAAATATTTTGATCAAAACAACAAATAATATTTGTAGTTATGCTAATTTTGCTCGACATGAGCCTAGAATCATTGTTATTAAGCAAAGTAGCAATGATAATGATGTCACAAATACTGCTGCTTGTTGTGTTTCTGATTTTGAAAGAGCAGCACGTTGTTGTGAACTTAAAGGAAGAGTCGATGACATCGTGGGGTGACCAGATTTCCACACGGACCACAGTGCGGGGTAATTGTTTGTTTAACCTCTCCGTTGTTCGTAGTAAATTTCACCATTCATTAAAATTGAATTTTCATTTGTATTTTTTGAACAGAGGCGACTTCTTGATATGGGTCAGCGCTCCTGTTTACGTTAACGGCTGTTTACGGTAGCGGCAAGAATATAGGTCAACATTGTGCCCGAGTGTTTTCTCAAGCGAAACATATCAGCGTGCTAACGATACATTGGACAGGTTACCCCTAGTGTTTATGAGATGTCGGCAAGATCTATGGAGATTTTTTTTTTGCGTTTGATTCTTTTTTGTTTGTTTGTTAGGACAGTAGATGTTAATGTATTCTATTGCATAGATCATTATAGGATGTTATATTATGATCATCATCTTTACGCATCATTTGATGTCTATTGTTTTTCTTGATATGTATGACTGTTTTAATTATGCATTAGTTCATTTCGATGCTATTTTTGTACTATTGTGTTTTGGATAATATGTAGTGTGTTAGATGGTAGTGACGTGTTGTTTACTATTGATGAAGGCAATGAGCAGATTTATATTTAACCTTACTGGTTTTAAACTATGCCTATTTACACCTTATAATCATTGACTTTTATACTCTGGTGTAGAACTTGAAGTTTTTTTTTGGTATTTGTTTTACAGATGTGTTGGGTAGAATAGTTTTGTACATGATGAGTTTGCTAGCCCTATGCACATACTCATTAGTTGTAGTGTTACAATAGTTACTTTTAATATATCAGGTGGAGATAGATATAAATTTATAACTGAATAACACTGTAGCTAAGCTGAACGTGATTGTCAGCCGGAAATATTTAAAAGTTTAAATTGAACTGTATAGAGAAAATTAACAGCGGTTGCTGATATTGTTATTTGATTGAGAAATCTAGAGATCTGATTTAAGCACTTGCTTAACATACATTACGTTGTTTTCATATATTTGCAAACTTGTATGTTGGTAATAGTGTATTTTCCTATGTGTTTCTTTGTGATGTAATTTTTTGGAAAATATTTTTTTTCCCAGACATTGTAATTTTTTTTTTTTTGGTTTTCTGTGTATGCCTAGCGTTTGACTATGTGCTATGTTTGATATGTAGAATAATGTTAGTTCTTTAAAGAAAGTTTTTTTTTGTTTTTTGGATGTTATGTTGTATTAGCGCTTGATTGTGCGTTGTTCGAACTTGGTTATAGCAATGCTATTATTTTTTTTGTGTGGTGTCGATAATTTATTGTTGGTTATGTATAACTTGTATAACTTGTTTAAATTACTGATTATGTTTTGTTTAGTTATAAACTATTTTTTGCAGTATTAGTATAGGAATACTTTGTTATTTTCTTTTGTGCTTTTCGATCGTGTTTGTATGTATTTTGAAATACGTTGTTGATCTAAATAGTTCTTAGTATATATTTTTACCAACGTTCTCTATATTCATACCTTTTGCTTTTGTCTTTGTTGATTATTCTTCATTCCATTCTTTTTTTTTCTGTTGTCTTTTCAGTATGGTTTCATATTTTGTTTACATTTCGTGCTTTACGTTTCACTTCATTCTCCTTGTATACTTCTTCTTTCGCTTCTTATACTTTCATTCTATGTATTGTTACTTTAATGGTATAACTTAATATAGTGTAGCATTGTCCTTTTAATTTTTTGGGGATGTAATTGTAAAAAAATGATAAATCATTTTTTTTCTCCGGGGGTGAGGTAAGATGTAACGAACAGTTTTAGTGTAAGGGGAAGTAAACTGGAGTATGTTGGTAGTTGAAAAAGATTTTGAGTTATAGCACTTAGTTGCTTGTTAGCTATCGAATTATTTAGAGAGTATCTCGTGATAGTTTCGAGAGACAGATTACAGACAGCGTGAAAAGCGCTGATATATTTATTCTGTATTGTTTTGAGTTGGGTGAGAGAAGCTCGCTGCTAGCCCGCAATTGTTTGTGTTGTGTGAACAGTGAGAAAGTCTCGTGACTGCTTTTCAGCGGGACGAGTGTGTTATCTAGTGTGTGTTCCGGGCGTTCGATGGAGTAAGTCGAGCCTGTGTTTTTGGGAAGTGTGAAATGCCTGTACAGTGCTGAATTTAAAATGTCGACGGATTTTTTCGCTGTGGGTACAGCGTAGTATGAAACTGCAGTTTGAATTATTGTGGAAGTGTTTATAACTGCAGTGTACAGTACTTTAGGCCATGAATCATGATAGCTGCTGAGTGCAGGATTCTTTATAGTGCTGAGTTTAATAAGAGTACTTTAGGCCATGAATCATGATAGCTGCTGAGTGCAGGATTCTTTATAGTGCTGAGTTTAATAAGAGTACTTTAGGCCATGAATCATGATAGCTGCTGAGTGCAGGATTCTTTATAGTGCTGAGTTTAATAAGAGTACTTTAGGCCATGAATCATGATAGCTGCTGAGTGCAGGATTCTTTATAGTGCTGAGTTTAATATGAGTACTCTAGGCCATGTATTATGATATCATTGTAGCTGCCGAGTGCGCAGTCCTTATGTGGTAATTTATATCTTGTGTTGTGCTGTGAACGGTATTCTATGTGTATTTCATATCAATGTGTTGTGACGTGAATAAACCCATATGAAATGTCACCAGTCGTTTACAACCTTTCATGACTCGTGTGTATACACCTGTGGCGTTAACGACTAAACCAACACACGCACTTAATATTACAGAGGTGACAGGGAACTTAACACGTATTTAGAAATAGCCCCGGAGTGGGCGTGGCCTATTTATATTGAGAACCTGTTCATCGCTTACCAGTAGACTTCTACAGTGTTTGCCTGTGTGGCGGATATGTAGGTATCAACTGTAGACATTACCAGATCCACAACACAACAGTAACGTTAGCAGATAATCAATAAGACACCTTACCGTATCCACCAAATCAATACGTTATCAGTGATTGGTGATATCACATGACTTTTCATGACGTATTTTTACGGGGGTGCAACAACAACAATGAGACAAAAGACGGCGCTAGGCAGACGAAAGAAGGAGACTTCATTCGAGCCGCAAAAGGAGAGAACTTTGTGACAAGAGGCAGATAATTTCTGTATTGGGCGACCAATCCAAAATAAAAAGATGTTATGCTATAATATAAAATATGTATGAATTTTATTAAATTTTGACTCTTTGTACCTTAATTTTATGTAATTATGTTATAAATAGTTATATTTTAAAAAAAAATTAAAAATGAATGTCTAAGAAAAATTCATCGAATCTTTTGGCCGAATACCATCACCAACCAAGATCTGCTTAGTCGAAGCAAGGAAGAGGACATGCACACCATCATAGCTGGCAGACGCTAGAGCTGGGTTGGCCATGTCCTCAGAAGAGACCCCAATGCCATCACAAAAACAGCTATGCTATGGACCCCTGAAGGAAAACGAAAGAGAGGCCGACCAAAAACAACTTGGCGGAGGACTGTGTAGGCTGAGATGCAAAGAATGAACCAGAGTTGGGGCACTGTACGAAAGATGGCCGCCGACCGAGCAAAGTGGAATCAATTTGTTGCTGCCCTACAAGACGCCACAAGGCGTGATGGCCACTGACTGCTTTGACGGTCGGCGGTTAAGGATCAAAGAAAAGAAGTACCTTAATTTTATGTAATTATGTTATAAATAGTTATATTAAAAAAAATTAAAAATGAATGTTTTTTTCAGATACTGTATAATAAAACTATCACGCTGTTAATGTTTTTTTTTCCAAAATTCGTTATTTTGCTTTTTAGTTGTCGAATTTATTTGTAAATAAGAAGTGGGGGGGGGGGGGGAGGATTTATCATTCTGATGTATTGCCCCTCCCTTGGACAATTCCTAGATACGCCAGTGCAACTACCCCTATTATCTTAACACTACCAAGGTTTGTGAGACCAACAGAAAAGACAGATAGAAAAATTACATGACGGGATTTTTGACATTTTCAGACCCCCTCATGTAATGCGACATGTAATTTTAGAACGGCCCCTTCATATATATATTATATATATATATATATATATATATATATATATATATATATATATATATATATATATATATATATATATATATATATATATATATTATATATATATATATATATATATATATATATATATATATATATATATATATATATATATATATATATATATTATATATATATATATATATATATATATATATATATATATACCAATATATATATATTATATATATATATATAGAATATATATATATATATATTTATATATATATATTTTTTTTTTTTTTTTTTTTTAATATATATATATATTCTGATGTATCGCCCCTCCCTTGGACAATTCCTAGATACGCCTGTGCAACTACCCCTATTATCTTAACACTACCAAGGTTTGTGAGACCGATAGAAAAGACAGATAGAAAAATTACATGATGCAATTTTTGACATTTTCAGACCCCCACATATAATGCGATATGTAATTTTAGAACGGCCCCTTCATATATATATATATATATATATATATATATATATATATATATATATATATATATATATATATATATATATATATATATATATATATATATATATATATATATATATATATATATATATATATATATATATATTACCATGTGAATATTATTGTGTGAAAATCGCTATTGGCTCATTATCTAGAATGATGATTCATGAACCACCACTGCACGGGCTGGTGATTGCTTTATTGATAAGTTTCGTAAAGAGAACTAAGAGCATAAAGTAATTCCAGGTTCCCTATGGAGCAGGAAGGGAAAGATGAAAGACATGATGTACATTCTATGCATAAGACTTACATTTTCAAAGCAGTGTAAATGTCCCTATAAACATATTCATTTTAAAATTCGTGTAAGGTTTCACGCTTTAAACCAGTGTAAATGTCCATGTGAAAATATTCATTTTAATTAATAGAGGTTTCAAACTTTTCCACAAGTGTAAATGTAAATGAAACATGAATGAATTTATATTGTGAAAACTTTTCAAACAGTGGAGATGTAAATGTAAAACATATTATATCTGTACGTTTAGCCTTTTCCATTAAATGTAATGTAAATCTAAAGCTATTTAGTTTAAATGTAAAGGAAGTTTCATGCCGAGGGATTAAATTTAATTCTCATCGAGGGAACGTACTATTTCTGGAACCAGACGGGATCAGTGGCCTACGCTTTAAGACAAAGGACTCACTGTGTAGACTTTCCTTGACGTTTCTGGGAGACGAGCTACACCCGACAAACTTGACCAGAGACGAGTGATCAGTGTGAAAAGACATAACTGTCATTGGCAGCTAAGTTCAAACATATGCTGCCACTTGAACTTCTTAACCCAAAATACGAGAATGATAGCTTTTCTTTAGCCATAACTATTCAAATTATTTTCAAACTGTTAAAAATAAAGTGATTATTAAATTTTGTTATTTATAATGTTGCAAATTTAACTTCGATTTAATCGTTTAAATTTACTACATGTTTGTCTCAGTCAAAGTTACTAAACACACACTTTAAACAGAGCCATATATATGTATATATATATATATATATATATATATATATATATATATATATATATATATATATATATATATATATATATATATATATATATATATATATATATATATGTATATATTATAATTCCACTGATTAACTCAGCGAAGGGGGCTTAACAAGCTAGAACAACCATTGCTTGAATTCTTCATAAAAGTGTCTGTAGATTATAGAATTAATGTGCTTAGCGACAGCTAGCATTGTTTTCGCTTATCTGAATATCTTATGAAGACTACCATGGGATATAAGCTTTACTACTCTTCTATCGATATTTCTGCCAAGAGTAATCTTGTGTAAAGAAAGACTCCATCGAAGCCTATAATGGATACTCTTGAGTTTTGGCCACTGTTGGACCACTACTGCAAAGCAGGGGAGGCAATACCGTCACATCTATAGTAACTGAGTCAACTATGAATTTGTAAAATAACATATAACAAATTTAATAATCAATTGTTCTTTAACAGTTTAAAATAAAAATGAAAAGAAGGGAGACATTTAGTAAAAGATTTGTCTTCATAGAGACTTGATACGGAATGTTATTGTCCGTTGCATTCGCCTTTTAATAAGTACTTAATTCGTGTTGAGTACTGCAGGTGTTGTTTTGTCATGTCTTTTGTGATGAGGGCACTTCTCTAGAGGTTTCTAGAGGAACTTCACTCCTAATGTCAAGGTAGGTTTCTTCACAACTCGTCCAATGTAGGTGGTTAAGGTCGAATCCAGCTCTTGAATCACAAGATAGTGGCGAAGAATCTTACTTCAAACGGGTCTCATACCACGAACAGTAATGTAGTCTCGTACCACGAATATTAGAAACAATAAAAGAACAAATCCCTCTCCTAAGTGAATTGTGGTCGGAAGATTAAACAGGCGCCATTTTTCGCTGTCCACCCACCAATTTTAGCCTCTCTGAATAATTATTCTCCCTGAAGTTACACAGTATAACTCAGGGAATATGATTAGAAATCACCGTTATTCATCTGGTTACTTTAATGGGAAAAATGTGTATGGACAGCGCGAGTGCAATGGCTTGTGCCTGAATTAACATGAACAAGTTACATATTTCTCACAAAATGATACTATACTTACTATGCATATGTGATGTAATCATCACTCACTCACTGCTTCATTCGGAGTCTCCGGTTACTTCTGCTGTCGGTTTTCTGTACGACTTGCAAGAAGCAATCACCAGCGCTTGCTGTAATGGTTAATGAATATACTATTTTCATTTGCTGAGGTTGCCAGCCTAGAATGACTTGTATAACCACTCAGCAAGTAAAACATGTTACATTCACTTTGTAAATTATATGTTCACAACTTACCCCAAATAGGGTCTATAATCTCCTGGCACAGTAGAATGGACACAGCAACGCTGATTCGATGCTTCGGACACTTGGTCTGGGTATTGTTAGTATTCCTGTTATGACTTGTGCTTCTGATTCCTTAAGTCTCCAGTCTTTGTATTTAAAATTGCGGGTTCTCTTTTAAGTTATAAAGACGCCCAAATACTTTGATCTGGTCCCTTTTAATTTTGTAATTCTTTGTCCGATCCTTTTCTCTGGCCCCGGGGACGTGTTACTTGACGTTGTTGAAAATGCAGTCTGATTTGTGTCTCAGACTTTGCTAGTATATATCTCTCATTTTCCGCTCCAAGTCCCATATGGTATTTCCGACAAACTTGCCAATGAGAGCTAATGTTTATGTTCTGCTCTCAAATGGAGCCAATGGTAAGCTTGGAACTGGGTGTGGTTGGGTATTAGTTCAATTCTCCCCCGCGTGTTTAAAATTATCCTTTGAAATTTAAACTCATGACCTATCTTTTTCAAAATAAGGCCGTAATACTTCAGGTTGCATTTGTCTGTGAACTCATTTCCTGACTAATACCTTACGCCAATATTGTCTCCTCTGAGAGGTTATCTGTACTATTGATACAGAGACGCACCATCGGAAGCGATTACCTTATTATCGCCTGTGTTTTCGTACATCTCCCAGACGGATTTCTTAGAGAGACAATCTGGCTTTCTATCCGTCGATCATGCGATACAACCTTCTGTCAACAATGATTTCCTGTGACCGTCTGGATTACACGACACTGGGCGATACAATTATAATCTGCCAGCCGGTCTAATTAGCCGTGGAATACTACGATTCACATGGTGAAACGTAAACAAGTCTGGGAGTGACTAGACAAAAATGTAGGTACATAAAACATGCCAAAAATAGGACGATCGGTGAGTAAAATAAAGAAATAAGTTGATAATGCAGGAGAGAACGAAAATGATGTAAAAGGACACAAATGATTTTGTCACAGACGGACCGAGTGACTGACTGATGTACCGTACTCCTTATGATTGACTGATAGACTGACTGACGAACAACGGATGGACTCCAGGCCTTCTCACCTCCTTCCACTTGTTAACAGCAGAGCAGTTGTGAGAGACTTTACATTGTTTTTTTGTTTTTTTTGTTTTTGTTTTTTTGTTGTTGTTTGTTTCTTGTTTGTTTTTTCTTGTTTCTATTAGTTTGTTTTTTTATATTTATTGTTTGTTTGTGTCTTGAAAAGTGGGTGTCACACACAAATTGATTTACACAATGTTGGTTTTGATTTACTATATTTGGATTGAGTGGAGCGGGAAGAAGATACTATCGGAAATCTGATTTTATTGTCTTGAATTTATTACATTATATGTCCTAATTATAACCCATCAAGGGTTGAACTGGATACTTTGTTAAAAAAAAAAAAAAACTACGGATAGACTGCTAATATGACGGACCGAATTTCGAACATCAGTTCGTAATATGGTCTATCAAATTAGCAGTCTATGGTTTTTTTATGAATGTACTTTGTTTAATTGTCTGTGCGTTTTGCACCTCAAATAGTGTGACAGTACCTAATTACAATCGACACTCACACACTTCGATGTCTACAAAACAATGCTAAAGGAGAAACACTGCTAAAGCACGAAACACTGCTAAAGCACAAAACACTGTTAAACACGAAACACTGCTAAAGCACGAAACACTGCTAAAGCACGTAACCTTGCTAAAGCACGAAACACGGCTAATACGCGAAACACTGATAAGGCACGAAACACTGACAAGCACGAAACATAGCCAAAGGGAAATAACACCAATGGCATATTCTGGTCGGAACGATCGACGATGTTCATTCCGATATTGCCCACATATATGTTTATATATGTATTACTAAAATGCTAATCTCGTTTCTTTTTTCTTTTTTTTTTCTCCCCATAAACAGTATTGCACCTCCTCTATCGTGCAGTAACAGTGGCTCGTGGAGCAAGTAGGCGTGGCAGACCAGTTTTGGCAGATTGTTTTGTCTTTTTAATTTAAAATAAGCCAAAACTAAACACTCGGAATCCTTATTTAACTTTCATTTCTTGAGCCGGTACGTAAGCTTGGGTTGAATGTATGAGTATTCCTCTGTCCCCACTTTTGAAGAACTTTAATTCTTGTTTTTTTCCCTTTCTAATGAAAAGACAATTAAATGTACCGAAAGAGGCCAATGCACAAAAGAAGCTTATTCCTCATGTGAGAAGAAGGGACCGAAGACGCAGCAACAGTGATAAATGCAGTCAGCGACCCATAGTTAGACTGCTTGCGTCAGGGTCAGCGAACCAGAGCTGACCAAGACCCTACTCCACTTCCAAGTGGTGGTCTTGGAAACAGGCTGCGTCACTGCAGTCTTGCCGAGAGAGTAGGGATCGAAGAGGGAAGGCAAACCCGGTCCCAAAAAATCTCGTTCGGAAGTCGGATCTGTCGGGCCGAAAGGCTATGCTGTAAACGGCGACACAATGCAACCAACGTTCTTTTCAGGACGAACGAAGAAGAAGTAGAAAAATGTTAGAAGCAAGCAAACCACTTTCTTTGGGCATATGAGAAAAAGAAAGATGGAATACCTTGTATATCGTGACAACACGAGAGATTGAAGGAAAAACAGACAGAGGACGACAACGAGAGAAGATGCTTTGCAATTTAATGTCATAGTAATATGTCAACAACAGAATTGATGAATAGTACTGCAGACAGGAAGTTGTGGAGAGGTATGATCACCTATGCCACCAGGCATGGTACTTGAAGAAGAATTAACCGACAATTGATTTTCCATGCAAAGCTTTACAGGGGGAGAAACCAAGAAAGAATATCTAGTTCTAAAAAATAATTTCTGCGGTTTTGTTTATTTTTTCTCCAAAGCATTACTTTGAAGTCCTAATCAAGACGAACACTATTAGGGCATTGAAAAGACATGTTTAAATAATTTAAAAAAAACAACAACAACAAATATAAAGTTAGTCCTTACATACTTACTTAGTCGTTTCTCTTCTACCGTGAGGTGTAGAGTTTGGAAGAAAGAGCGCCATTCCTATCGGCTGTCTTCCTCTTGACCTGTTTCCATTCTAGTACTCGGTCCTTCAGAGATTGTCTAATGTTGTCCTCAGAGCAAACTCTGAGTCGTCCTGGAATTCTAGATCCCTGGCTCTTAGTTTCCCATACTTATTTTGATAGCCGATGTTCTCCCATTCGACAGACATGGCCAAGCCATCTTAGTTGAGACTGTTCAACTTGGGTCTGCAGTGCTTGGGATTTTGGGCCCTGACGTATCGTCTGGTTCCAGACCATGTCTCTTCCTGTGACTTCAACCACCTTCCTCGGATACCTCATTTCTGAGGTTTGGATCTGGCTTTTGTGGATTGTAGACATTGCCCATGACTCGCATCCATTCGTTGAGACTGGGACATAGGTGGAGCGGTATACAGCCATCTTCGTTTTCTTGCCAACTTCTCTTTTGCTGAGGAGTCCTCGATTTATGGTCTGAAAAAGTCTTCCAGCTGCTGCTCTTCGGGTAGCCAAATCATCTTTGATGCCTCCCTTCCAATCTGTGACAGCTCCGAGGTATTCAAAGTGGTTGACCTGCTCCAGGACATGTTCTCCCAGCGTAATCTGGTGCCTTCTTTCCTCTCGTGATATCACCTTGGTTTTTGTTTTGGAGCTGCTGATGACCATCCCTCCCTTCTCCAGCTCTTCCTTCCAGACTTGCAGGTTGGACTGAAGATGGGCCTCTGATGTCATAAAATTAGTAAACAGAGAAATCTTATCACTGACAGAAAATGAAACGAGATATGTATTTTTATAATAGAAAACTATCATGGTAACATAACACCAAGGATGTAATGTGAAATAATTTATTATCTTCATTAAAACTCCCTTTTCGCTCCTCACGGTGTATGGGCAAATACTGAAACAGGCCCCCCTTGTAAGTAAAAGTTTTCCTGTAAACGGTAGACTGCACACAAGCTTTTAAATATTCTGAGAGTGGTTGTTTCTGTAACAATTTATTTTACATAATGAAGTGGGCAGGCCCGTGCGCAATCTCATATTCATCATCATCATTTTTCTTTACGCCCTTTATGGAGGGAGCATGGTGCCCCCACTATAACTGGTCTCCTTGCAGGAACCTTGTATCAAACAGTCACATGCTTTTGCAGCGGTGGGTTCAGTAGCAATTTTCTTTACATAATGGAAATGCCAGTCCCATGCACAATCTCACATTAGTCGCCTTGTACGACATGCATGAGAGTAGTCCTATTTTTCCTTTGTCTTTTCAGAGACACTCGGAGAACAACCCCATATTAGTCATCTCCCGGGAGCCGCGCTGATGTAATGGTTACCACACTGCGCTGGCGATCGGGTGATCCAGGTTCAAGCCCGGGCGAGGACATTTAAAAAAGTGTCGTCGACCGGGATTTTGACTGGATTAATTCGAGTCCTGGCGAGGCCATTTGAAGCAGTGTCGTCGATCAGGGACTAGAATAACCTGAACGGCTCCTGAGCCGACCCAGCTCTAATGGGCACTCTCCGAAAACGGCGAGTATCTGCCTGAATGGAGAGTGGACACCTGTCAGCGTACAAGGAAAATAGGATACTCACGTAAAAATCAGACATACTAACCTGAGATTTCGCCTCGAGTAATAGCGGGCGTACGTTTAAAAAAAAAAGTAATCACTTACGACATGCTTCTATTTATAGTAATAATAATAATAATAATAATAGCCCCTTCAGTCATAACTGACTATGGGAATGCGCCCCTGAGGTGACAGCCCTCAGCTGCTTATTTTCCTGGTGCTCCTTTCGACGTTTTCTCCTCACCTCTGCTTCTTGTGTGAGCCTCTCTTCGCCCAATCTGAGGTGGCGCCGTAAATAGCATCGCCACTTAGTGCGATCGGCAGCTTCATCCTCCCATGTTGCTGGATCCATGTCCAGTGCCCTCATATCTCTCTTGCACTCATCTTTGAACCTCAGCTGTGGTCGCCCAACTGTTCTCTTGCCATCTGCTAATTGTCCGTAGAAGATATCTTTTGGGATGCGACCATCTTCCATGCGGCGAACATGGCCAAGCCAGCGAAGTCTGCGCTGTCTAAGAAGCGTATACATACTTTGAAGGCCAGCACGTGACAACACCTCGACATTTGTCACTTTATCTTTCCACGAGATGCCGAGGATGCGGCGTAGACACCGCAAATGGAAGGTATTGAGCCTTCTTTCTTGCTTAGCATAGGTCGTCCAGGTCTCGCTGCCATATAGGAGTGTGCTGGTGACGCAGGCATTATATACCGCAGCTTTGGTCTTCATTGTGAGTTTAGAGTTTCCCCAAACACGCGATGTGAGGCGGGCAAAGGTAGCTGCAGCTTTGCCAATGCGGCTGTCGATTTCTGTATCCAGTGAGAGTTTGTCATTGATGGTAGACCCTAGGTATGTGAAGTGGTGCACCACTGCCAATTCATAGTTATCGATAGTGATAACTGGTGCAGCACCCACATCCTGACTCAGCACATTCGTTTTCTTTAGACTTATTGTGAGGCCAAAGTCCTTGCATGCTTTAGTGAAGCGATTCATCAAGCTCTGAAGCTCCTGTTGGCTTTGAGTGACAATTGCAGCATCATCAGCGAACAACAAGTCTCTTATAGTGACCCTTCTGATTTTTGTTTTTGCCTTCAGCCTTGAAAGATTAAACAGACGGCCATCTGACCTAGTGTGAAGGCATATTCCTTCAGTTGCATCTCTGAATGCATGTTTCAAGAGTAAGGCAAAGAAGATTCCGAAGAGGGTCGGAGCCAGAACATAGCCTTGTTTAACGCCACTTCGTATATCAAAGGGCTGTGACGTGCTTCCAGCATATTGGACTGTTCCCTTCATGCCGTCATGGAATGACTTTATCATTTCCAGCATTTTAGAAGGGCAGCCTATTTTCAGGAGGATTTTAAAGAGTCCATCCCTACTAACCAGGTCGAATGCTTTTGTGAGGTCTATAAAGGCGATATATAATGGTTTTTTCTGCTCTCTTGATTTTTCCTGAAGCTGGCGGAGAGAGAAGATCATGTCTGTTGTTGATCTGCCAGCTCGGAATCCACACTGTGACTCTGGATATATGCACTCAGCTAACTTGTGTAGTCGCATATTTATAGTAGCTAGGTTTCTATTCTATATTTTTAAAATCCCTCCCGGGAACAAATAGGGGTATTTTTAAAACGTGACAAATTTCGCTTTCAAATGTGAGCTAAATTGAGTGGATGCCAGTATCTCACTGAATGGAACCATGTATAGAAGCTGGCGAACCTAATCAATGTAAGGCGTGTACTCAATTTACGACTTATGCGAATTACGATCACCCCTACTTACAAAGGCCATCCCATTAATCATATTACTTTATAATTAGTAAATTGTATTATGTTACCTTGTAGGTCATTTCTTTATTTTATAGTTTTTACTTTAAATCATTTCGTTATAAACCAAGAGTTAAATTAGTGTGTGTGTGTGTATATATATATATTAGGGTTCCCATTCGTCCCGTTTTTCCCGGGACAGTCCCGCTTTTTGATAAAATGTCACGGTGTCCCGAATTTATTCCAAATGTCCCGCTTTTTAAGGGTCCTTCCTGAAAAAAAAATCTTTGGGTAACGGATTTTATTCCGTGTTTTAGTAGTGTTACTTTATCAATTTCCGGTTACAGTGGACCCTCGGTTTGAATCTCGAACAAAAATTCTGTACTTCAAAATGCAAGAAAACACTGTGAACAATTTAATTGGTATTGGTTGTCCTGCACATGTGATACATAATGCTGTACAGACTGCTGCGGATTGCTTACCTATTGATCTTCAGTTAATAATTAACAAGATTTACCAGCATTTCCACATTTATTGTGTACGAGTTGAGGAACTCAAATCATTTTGCGAATTCACCAATACAGAATATAAAACTGTTTTGGGTAACAGCAAAACAAGATGGCTCTCTCTCTTGCCTGCAGTCCAGAGAGTTATTGACATTTTCCCTGCATTGAAGTCATATTTCCTTTCCATTCACAAATGTCTTACCAGTCTCAAAAATTTCTTTGAAAATCCACTTTCAATTACACTCCTGCATTTCTTTGCCAGCCAGTTAAAAACCTTTTCTGATACCATCAAATGTGTTGAAAAGCAAGAGACAACACTAATTGAAGTGAAGGATGAAGTAAACAAACTGGTGGAAAAATTAAACTACAGGAAGGCAGAAAATTTCTTACCACTACTGTGAGAAATCAGTTGCATGAATTAGAAAAAGAAGGACACATAACAGTTGAAAAGTTTCAAAGCTATGCAGTAGATTTCTATGACACCTGCATTGAATATATTCAGGAGTGGTGTACACCATTTCTTACGCCTCTTCAGTCTATGGATTGGATCAATTTGAAGGGAAAGGAGTCTGTGACTTGGAAGAACATCCAAGAAAGCTACATATTCATGAAGACAGTGTCACCAAATTTTACTGTGAATGAAGAGGACTTGTTTGATGAGTTTGCATGTGTGAAAAAATATTTTGAAAGCAAATTTGATGTGTGGAGTGAACTGAAGGATCAGTGTCAGTGAAAAATGGTGTGAGATGTTCGCTCATTTTACAAAGCAGGATATAAATGCTGAGAACCTGAAATGCCTAGTTAGTTTTTGTTTGGCACTGCCAGGATCCAATGCAGCTGTTGAACGTGTTTTTTCATTAATAAATGCGCTTTGGACAGACGAAAAAAACAGACTTAAAATTGAGACAGTGAAAGGTTTAACCATTATAAAGACCCATTTTAAGGATTTCTCTTGTGCTGAGCTCTATGTCCAAATATCAGAAGAAAAAAAACTTCTTGAACAGGCCCATAAATCTGATAAATATTCTGATGAATCTGAAATATAAACTTGACTATTGTGTATTTTTTAAAGGTGCGATTTTTCTAATTAAGTATGTTTGTAATTTAGAATTCTTTTTTAAAGTGGAAGTTGTGTTAGTTAATGTGTGTATTTTTATACCAGTATCTTATTTTAAGTGCAACATATAATATATAATAGATTTATTTGTGCTTTACCTTAATTTTTAACATGTCCCGTTTTGTTACGAAATGTCCCGGGTTTTTTAGGTAAAAATTTGGAAATGTCCCGGTTTTTAAACAAAACATTATGGGAACCCTAATATATATATATATATATATCTCCACACACACACACATCATAGCATACAGTCATGTTAATAATTAACATAACCCTTTGGTTCATTAAGTACAAGGGTCGACAACCGATCCAGTTTGATCAACCGGTAGATAACAGGTCTTCATGTGGTAGATCTTTTATGTGTTGGAGGACGAAGAAGGAACTTTTAACCTAGGTAAATTTCAGACTACTTCTCTACCGCCGCCCCTGTAATGTGCGATGTCCCCAAGTTTAAAGCTACTTTCACAGCATTGTAGAGTTAAAATCCGCAAGCTAGCATAAATTTTACTTTACTCGTGAAATGCATAAAATATAAAGCGATATTTTTTTTTAAAGTGAAGATTCCATTTTTTTTTTTTTTTTTTTTAGTGAAGATGCGATTTTTTAATTAAGTGAAGATACCATTTTTCTTAGTGAAGATACCACTAACTATTTTAAAGTGAAGATACGAATTTTTTTTTAGTGAAGATACCTTGTTTTAGTGAAGATACCTAGTTTTTTTTTTTTTTGTAGTGAAGATACAAGTTTTTTAAAGTAAAGATACCATTTTGTTTAGTGAAGATACCATTTTTTTGTAGTGAAGATACCATTTTTTAAAGTGAAGATACCATATTTTTTTAAAGGAAGATACCATTTTTTTTAAAGTGAAGATACCATGAAAAGTACTATTAGCTTCTATTAGCTAGCATAAAGTAGCAATGAAAATGACTACTAGCTTGCATCAGCTAGCATGATAAAGTAGCCATGAAAAGTACTACTAGCTTCTATCAGCTAGCATAAAGTAGCCATGAAAAGTACTACTAGCTTCTATCAGCTAGCATAAAGTAGCCATGAAAAGTACTACTAGCTTTTATCAATTAGCATAAAGATTACATCTACCGATAATTCTTCTTCCTTCCTCGTTCATCCTGTAAAGGACGTTGGTTGCGTTGTGTCTGTTTACAGCGGAGCTGCGATATCTGCGCCTTTCGGCCGGCACATCCGACTTCAGCACGGCATTTTTGGGGACCGGGTTTGCCTTCCCTCTTCGATCCCTACTCTCTCAGCCAGACTGCAGTGATGCAGCCTGTTTCCAGGAACACCACGTGGAGGTTGAATAGGGTCTTGGTCAGCTCTGGTTCGCTGACCCTGACGCAAGCAGTCAAGCTATGAGTCGCTGACTGCATTCTCTATTGCTGCGTCTTGGGTCCCTACCAATAGTTCACACTGGATGATTTGATAGATGTCTAGATGGCGGAGGTGGGAAAAGAGAACACATTTTAAAACTATTGAGATTTCAGACTAGACCTCAGCCGCCGGCATTTAAAAGCACGGTATCTCCGGAATTAAAGGTACTTTATTTCAGCGTCATGGTCGCAACCAGCCGGTACGTTAAGGCCTAAAAACCAGACCCCTGCAGACCCAAGTAGAACAGTCCCAACTAAGATGGTCTGGCCATGTCTGTAGAAGGGAGAAGATCGGCTACCACTACAAGCATGGAGAACTAAGAGCCAGGGATTCAGGCCTCCAAGGACCCAGAGTCCGCTGTTAGGACAACATTAGACAATCTTTGAAGGACTGAGGACTAGAATGGAACCAGGCCAGGAGGAAGACAGCCGATAGGATAGTATGGCGCTCTCTTTTCCAAATCTCTACACCTCACGGTAGAAGAGAACGACTAAGTAAGTAAGTATTTCCGCGTTCCTAATGAAGATTGGCTTATAACAACTCACTCTAATAATGAACAGCGTGAAATAGGTACAGGTATGCATAAATCATTATCATCCTCCTCGTCATCACCATTATCAACATCATAATCATCAACATCCTTAACATCAACATCATCACCAACATCATCATAATCATCAACATCATCATCAGCATCATCATTGTTATCATAATCATCAACATCTGCAACATCATTATCAACATCTTAATCATCAACATCATCCTCAACATCGTCATCATCAACATCATCATCAACATCAGTATCGACAACATCATCATCAACATCATAATCATCAACATCAGCATCATCAACATCATAATCATCAACATCGCATTATCAACATCATTACCAACATCAGCATCATCAACATCACCATTATTATCATTAACACCATAATCGTCAACATCATCATCAACATCATCATCAACATGAATATCATCAACATCCTCATCATTTTCCTTTTCACTCCTTGTTGAGCTCGGAGCCACTAATACAGCTAGTCCCCTGGCAGAAAACCAACACCAAACAGTCACATGCACTCTGAGCGCTGGTTTCTGTAGCTACTTATTTTACATGGTGAGGTAGTTTAAGTTTGACATTTCATAAGTTTCCTATACAGTTACTAGGTGTCACGTGGGTTTTGATCATTAAATTGCCTACATCTTCTTCCTATTCTCTCACCCGCATCCTTTTATTTTATTATCTTTCCGTACTTGTTTTTCTTGTATTTTTTCGCATCACTCGTTGCGAAAAATACATTTCTTTCCCATCATCGTTTTTCTTTCTCATACTGACTAGTAATTTTATTACATAGATGTCAGTCAGACGTGAAGTGCGATTTAGTTGCAGTCCATCTCAGACATCGAGCCGACTGGGGTCTGCACCTTCAGATGACACGACACTCCTGAGTTAGATTCTCGACGTAAACGCGTGAGAATGCTAGGAGAGAGCCGACATCCGTCTGCATTTTCACCGGTCAACAAGTAGTTGCATCGGCCGAACGCTTAAGCAGGAGCGAATATTTACACCTTATAGTCGCAGTTTCAGACAGCTGTCGTCTGGAAATCCCAGCTGACACGGCTCACTGTTGGCCCGGTCAGCGTGAGGTGCGAAGTAGTATAAGTGTCAATTATGTAAGACGTCTAGTAATGGTAATGTTAAACGTAAGGTGTTTTACACGGGGAAAGGGGAGATGATTTCGGAGTTTGAGAAAATGTGGGATTGTTTGCCCCTGTTTTCAAATATCCACCCAGGAGCTGAAATCTGATTTCATTTCAGTCTCCAACATCTCCAGTAGACGGAACACACGTGCTTAGCGAATGAAACTTGTATAGCAAATTTCATAGTTCTCGTCAGATTTGTGACGAGCTTCTAAATACCTATCTAGTGAATTATCCTAGTCGTGGCGTTACCGTAGTGCTGTGGTGAGATTAATAAAATAGATATCTAGTATTTTGGAAAGTGATTTAGTGTTAAAATCGCCTATTTCATTCTAAACTAGTTCTGTGTCCAGAGTGCTTAATTTATAGTTTGTATGATTTTTCTAGTGACGCATACAGTGGAAATACATAATAAATTATATCTTTAGCTTACTAAAACTAGTAGCTATAAGGAATTTAATTTAACGGCTAATACTCAGTCGAGAATATTTTATAACTAACTTATAAATGCTAGATGCGACATCAGTGAATATTGACGGAATACGAAGATATTCCTAAATTCCTGATGATTGATTTTATATAACTTACTTTACGGGAAGTTTTAATAATAAGTCAAGCTGTAGGCTTGCTATTTAAAATGTAAGTTATATTGAGTACATATATGTAAATTATTTGATATGTGTTCTTTCTTTTATATAGTGAAACGGTGGTACCCAACCTGCCAGCGTTTAGTAAAGAGACATATCTGTGTGAAGCATAGACATTTCCTATCTTTAACCACGTGGGTTTTTTTGTTTCAAGTAACACGGGTCTGACAGTGCATAAGCCATCAGAGAGAGACAGTAATAGCAACCCCACTAACGGTTTCTAAAGACTAGAAATATATATCGGGCTTTTGGGCCAGTTCATATTGCTCCACAAATTTAAATGTACATGCTGCCTGGCGGCGAGAATATTACAAGATTAACATTCCGACAGAGATTGTGACTAGTATTGTGGTGACCAAATATAGTACCCGCCTGAAAGTAGACACCGATCTGACATTCCTTAAATTCTAGAAACCAAAGGTAATGACATTGTGCTCTGCTAACTTTCGTGCCTGGACAAATTTCCTGTGACGTAATCAGACATTCGAAAAATTAGAACACCCAAGGAATCGTTCCCTGAGAGTTTAGTACGTCTTTTGGAACTGGGGATTTCTTGGTCAAGGACTGCATTTTCGGGTCTGTGTGGAGGTCCTAGAATTTATTATGTTCCCAGAGGCAGCGAGCAAAGTTGTGAGTATAACTGTGTACCCATGGCCATGGCTGAAAGAATGAGTGTACGCAGATCAGAGTGTTATTTTACAGTTGTATTATTGTCACCCATTTACTGTCTTAATTCTTTTTTTTTGTTTAACCTGCAGAATTTGTTACTATTTGCTAGAGTTTCTTTACTTCTTAGGCTAAATCAGATTATTCAACTCTGTGCATACATTTACGAGAAAAGAAGAAAAAACTCTTAGACTCAACCCTACGTATTTATAACTCTTTGGGCCATCATCTGTTCTCTTAACGGGGCTGTGGGCTAAACCTAGAGTAAGATTCTAACGGGCTATCATCCTTGTAGCATTTTCTTAAATGTTATGACTATTTGTATATGTTTTTCCTTGATGTAATTTTTGGTGTTGTGAGAAATTTTGATATGATAATTAAAATATCTCTCTTGAACAACAAAAAAACTCAGTGCGTTGGTCAGCTCGATCCCAATTATCTATATATCATTGTTATAGTTTTCCCACGTCTGTGTGTTTACCTGTCGTCACGTGTATGTGCGTGCCCGTGAGTAGATAGAGATATATTAATATATATATATCTGTGTTTAGACTGTCTGACGCCTTTAAAAGCGGTCGTAGAAGATAGGTGAGAGAGAGAAGATTATCTCGATTCTCAAAGACAGCCTCTATATCACATCCTACCATCTCACGTGGGGAAATTCTATTGTTTTTTCACCAGCTCTCACTGTATCTATCACTCATTCTAATCTATTCAGAAGGGACCAACCTTAGTCTTAATTCTCCTATCATAAATCTACGACACTAGGAAAAAATCCGGGTAACGCCGGGTACTTATAGCTAGTACGTACTACATAACAGAAATATTTCTTTTAAATTTTGCATAAAGCATTAGTGTCTGTTTAAATAATTTAAATTGTTATGTTAAATAAAGAAAAGTAAAGTCGCAAATTATGACCTTTTAATAATAATTTTATCATTTGGATTGTTTCCATTGATACAGCTAGACACTTGTTAAATTTATATATAGATTACTGCTTGTTAAAAAAAAACAAAAAAAAAACATGATTATTATTTTCTGTCATACATACTTCAAATATAAAAGACATAGTGATTGTGCTGAGCTGTTTTTAAAAAAAAATAAAAGTTTAAAAAAAGATTGCTGGACAGAAGGGTCTTCTATAATTGGACATGTGCCAGTCTCAAACGGGGTGCACCTCGCGAAAATAAGGCAACAGTTAAGTTTTATTTTTGTTTATTTTTGGTACTTAAAAAAAAAGAAACTAGCTCAAAGCTAAACAATACACCAGAACGAAAGATCTTCTTTATTTAGACATGTGTCCTAATATAACAGGCGTTATCCGTATGTCTAGGTTGAATGGGTCGTGTCTCACCGAAAAGAGAAACTTTTATTTAAAAAATACAGCTCAACACAATCACTATGTCTTTTATATTTGAAGTATGTATGACAGAAAATAATAATCATGTTTTTTTTAACAAGCAATAATGTATATATGTTTGAAAAGAACGCGCTACGAAAAACAGTAGAAAGAACGTTAAAAAAGGATGAGTTGGAACTATTGTTTCTTGGTGCGCCAGGTCGGAAAGGGAAAATGTGTCTTATTAATTTGCTTCTTGCTAAAACTCAGAAGCAGAATAGCTGTAAGTACCCGGCGTCATGGACAGTTAGTAAAGAAATATAGAAAGCACTAAACTCCAAGAGATGTGGTTTTACAGAAGAATGTTAAAAATACCATGGCCAGCCAAAAAAAGTAATGAGGATATCCTGAAAGAGGCCATTGCGCAAAGGAAACTAATTTCACAAGTTAGAAAGAAGCAATCCACTTTTTGGGGGGCTTGTTAGGAGAAGAGAAAAGCTGGAATATATCATAACAACAGGTAAGATTGATGGAAAAAGAGATAGGGGAAGACAAAGAGAGCAAATACTGCACAGTTCGACATCGTGGTACGGAAGGAGGTCAAGAACAGAATTGATAAATTGTACTGGAGACAGGAAGTTGTGGAGAGACTTGATCTCTTACGCCACTAGGCATGGTACTTGATGACGATGATGAGTATATACTTAAGAACTAGAGTATCAAGCAGTACGTTCACAAAACGATAACTGGTCATAATTTGCGCAAATCACAAGGGCATCTACTCGTGTAGTTACCCGGGGGTCTCTGAAAAGACAAAGAAAGATTATGACTACTTCACCCTCATACACGCAGGAGGCGACAAATATTAGATTTTGCATGGTGGACTGGCAGCCTCACCAAGTACAACAAATTGCCTAAGAATCTACCGCTACAAGATCACGTGAATGCTTGGCGCTGGCTTCCTGCAAGGGGACACGCTTTAGGGGTGGTTCTATGCTATGTAAGAAGCGCAACAGAAAATGAATCAACGAATGAAAACGAGCTTTCGTGGAAAGCAAGCCACATGCATGTTTGCACATAAAACAGGCCGGCTTAAGCCATTCAGTTCGAGCCTTTAAGAAAACGTTGGCTTATAATCAAATCACACTGTGGTCTGTGTCGACAAGGTAATATACTTTTTATTTATTATTTTTATTTATTTTCTCATGATTCTTATTTAGCTCTCGCTTTCTTTCGTTTCCCCGACGAAGGTATTGTGGATGTAGTGGCGTACTTAAAGTAGTTGGCACCCGGGGCGGATCCTACATGTCGCACCCCTTGTTACCAGCATGGTCAGTCTTTAACACTTAACTCCCCTTAATTAAAATATGTCTTAACATACCCTCCTCCATAATTTAATACACCCGCTGGTATATTTTAAACCGTAAATACTAGTATAATATTGACCGATGGGACCCTATGTTGCCGGTCACCCGAAGCGGACCGCCCCCTTCACACCCCCTTAATACGCCACTGTGTGGACGTAACGTAGGAAATTTTTCTTTCTCTTTTGTCCTAGTAAGACGCATCAACTTTTTCAATATTAATTTTTATAAACAAATCAAACCCACCTTTCACCAGGTGTTTCTGCAGTCCCCTCCATCTGCTTAAGAAAGCGAGGCCACCCACAAATTAAGTCTTACTAAACAATCGATCGATTACTAGTGAAGCCTGCGAGTGCAGCTGGTAACTTTCAGCTCCCAAAATAATTCACTTAAGAGTGAACCTTAAACAAACACAGAACAGATGGTAACGTTTATTACTCACGTTTATAGATTGGGTAAACATTTATTAATCACGTTTATATATTTGGTCACAATTGTTTTTTCGTCTACGTTGATTTTGGCTCAGATATCGGGATTTAGTTGCCAGACAAACTTTCACAGCAGTTTTTATTTATTCTACTTGTTCCACTCACTTACAAGCTATTTCTCTTTTGAAAAGAAAAACTATCAATTTATCATGACAGTATCTCAATGTTTATTATATATACTGTATTTCTAATAATAGCCCCATAAGTCAAAACTGATTATGTGAATGATGCGTCCTTGAGGTGTGTCGTACAGATAGGTTGTGAGTTATTTTTGGCCCGTCTGAGTAGAGTGGATGGTGATAGATACGTGAGACAAGGTGTGAGAAATAGATTTCACGGGTGATAGCTTAAGGAAAAGATATGTCTCTGGAATGAGTAAGTTTCTCTATTCCAGCCTATCTATACGACTATAATTTAGTACAAGACAACCATGCCCTCCTCATACATATAAATATAAGTTTAACTACACACACACACACACACACACACACACACACACAGGTATGTGACAACAAGACTCACAAACGTGAAAAAACTACAGTTAATTGGGTATGGGTCTGATCAACATACAAAGTTAAGTTTCTTTTGTTGTTTATTATCATTTAAACTTGACAATATCAAATATCTAAAGAAGATCAAATAAAATCAGATTTACATACATTTGAAATAGCAGAATAAATGTACCTTCCCCTTATGGAGAAAAGAACCCAAAAAGTTAATAACCCAAAGGTCGAAGGTTTGCACTATGTTACAGAGTAGACAGTAAAGTAAACAAGTTCCGACTATATGCTACCCAGTAAAGTAAACATGCTTAAGCAAATCTAATTTTGGTAAAGTCCCTGTAACAAAGGAAAATATTCACTCTCTCTTTCATACTGTGGCCACTCAATCACTCTTACCTACTCTTGGTGATATCCCTTGGAAATACAATTATCCCTGAATATGTCATATCAGGTTCACCACCCAAATTGGCCCCAGTCCATCCTCTCACAAACAAAGGCTAGTGAGGTGAACGCCGAATCTGGTGTAGGTTTTTTTCCTGGATGAACAAAATGTCACCGTCAATAGTTGATGTAGAACGTGCTCTTGGGGTTCACAGTTAAAAGAGGAATATACTTCAAGTATTGAGAAACATCTGGTTTCTTAAAAAAATATTACATATGATGATGATGATAATCTTATCGGCTGACTCTATGTTAGAGCACGGATTCTGAAACAGCGTAAATTTCTGGATGCTTTGATTAAATATGACTGTCAGAAGTCGGGAACAGTAATGTTATTTTTGCACACACCAGTGGGCTCATAAAATTGAAAAAAATATTGCTGGGTTTGGTAAGTCCAGTTAAATTTATAAGTTAAAATGTTTCTCGTGTATCGTTGGCAAATACTAGCTCATAAATGAAATTGGTGACGCAAAAGCCAAGAAAAAGACAACATTAACCAATCAGTAAAAAAGAACGACCGCTGGACGCTCTTGGTCAGGTCTGCTAGGAATATATAAGAAAACATTTATGGAAAAGGGCTACTATTCTATATAGCTACATATATGCACACAGACGGTGACAAGACGCTCTCTTATCCACTCCGTCAGTCCTGATTAAATTTAAAAGGCACACGGTGTTTTCCTTTATGCCTACCCTATCGCCCGTCACTAGCGCTGAGTTTTTAGGTCGGAGGGAGTTATGCAACTCTCCCCGCCCCTTGCTCGTGCTTAACGATCTGCGTACAATGTCAATTATTACAAACTATCGCCGGTCGTTAAGTAGCTATTGATTTGGTCGGCGTCTGATAATTTAGTTATTTGATATTAAATAATATGCACTTATAATAATTACGCACAATGAGATAAAACGTAAATTCTTTTCTGTCACTATCAGTCGCGCCTAGCATTAAAACCAGTCAGCTAAAACCGTCTCTTCTTGGGTGAGAAAGCGTGTGGTGAAAATTAACATTATAACTGAACATCTGGTATGAAATAGCTACGCGTTTTTTATTTCACTAGTGTTTTAACAGCTAGAAAATCTAAGTGAATTATAATGGTAAAAGCTAACACGTTTAAACACGTAAGCACTAATTTCTATTACCAGAAAATCAGAATGAAAAATCCCCACGAATGCTAATAACACATTTTCCACAATGGTTCTAGAACTACGTGCTTAGACTATCGAAAAATTCTGAGTGACAACTGATAGCAGGTTTAAGAAAACACAGTTTATATATCATTATATTTCTCTGATCTATCGATGATGTTACTTTTCACGTTACTATGTGTAACGAGGAACAGAAACAGAGTTCCCAGATAAAGGCTTACGCCCGTCTTTCGTCGGGCGCTTTCGATCGTCATCAAAAGACTTATAAGTGTAACGGGGATCTCTAAGATTTTCTCTGTACGAATGCCCGCTGCTGAAGATCAAAGAGCCCAGGGGTTTCTGACTTCCCCTGAGTACGAACTTCAAAGGGTCTGTGTTTTTTCACGTGCGGTCTGTCAGGTATCGTATGATTGACAGATAAGCTAGCGTGAGGAGACGAGGTAAACAAATCTGATTCGCTACCTGTTATGACGGGCAGGTCACGAAAGTTTGTAAACACTTCGTTGCCTTATGTTCAAAGAAAAGAGGCGTGGATGAAAAATAACGTGTGAGTAAAGCAGGCAGTAAATGCATGGTTTTGCTAGCAAATCATAGAACGCTACGAGATTACAAAGACTGTCAGATTACTGTAGGCTCTTTTTCCATTATACATCACAAGGTGATAACCTTCAGCTGTTTTTTCTCCGTGGTGCTCCTTTTGGCGTGTTTTTTTACAGGCTTTTCTTTAACTTGCAACGTATGTCACCTTCAAATCTTGCAATCGATTTTTCAATCACTTCCAGATGATCAGTAGCTCTGAAACTTGGCATAGTTGTGTATTCCCGATGACAATACAATAACAGCTTGAGAACCGTCTTATCCACCGCATGGGGTGTCTAAAACCAGCTGGTCTTAACACTCTACACACTTTTTGTCAATTTGATGTCACATGTTTTGACTGCACGCTATAAACTCCGTGAAAAATTATTTGTGGCTTTTTAGTGCATTAAAAGCCTGTGTTTAAAATATATTTTAAAATATTTTTTATTTCTTCTGCTTGTTGTTAGAGCTTCTTTTCGCCTAATCGAGGTGGTGCCATAGGAACAGTGGCGTCACTAGGGTTGGTGTCACCCAGTGCGGTAACTCATGGTGTCACCCACATGGTCCTCCTCCCGTACCATACCATACAGAATCCTTAGTAATGTATATTGTACTAATGTTACTCGTAAATCGTAATTTCCGTATATCACTAAATGTAATGGCAATAGTAGTGACCTAAACAACTAGCAAAATTAAAATTACACCTTTAAATTGCAATATCATACGCACAGCCTAAATGTATTTACATTTACAAAGTTTCATTTGGTTAAAGTGAAAATTCGGTAAGAAAACAATAGAATTCGAAGTAAAAACGTTTAAGAACTACATCAACATTATGTTCATTCTAACGTTGCACTTTACCGATACATGATAGACATTAATGGATTAGGTTTGCATAATCAAAGAAGGTTAAAAAGTAAATTTGCATAGAGTTTTAGCCTTGTAGGTATATTGATACAGTACATGTAAGCTGGGCTTACGAAAAATGTTTTAGTGGTTATAAACTAACTATTGGGATATTTTTATAAAAAATAATAAATTTCTGCTGAAACACTGCACACAAACTTTATAGAAAGTCATTTTAGTGTCACCCCCTCTGATGGTGTCACCCGGTGCGGTCCGCACCCCCGCACCCCCTAGTGGCGCCACTGCATAGGAAGCATTGCCACTTGGTGCTATGGGCAGCTTCGACCTCCCTGGCTGCTGGATTTATATCAGTGCATGTTGCGCACATATTTTTTGGCGCACGGATTACGCATACCATGTAAAATGTTTTAATTGTCTGATGAAGATATATTCATCTTTGAATGCATGTTTTGGTCTTGAGGGACGAAACTCAGATTGCGCAATAAGTAGTCATTCTGTGAGTTATCGCTCTTTGTAGCGTTCTTAAAAATAGAACTCGGCGGAGGAATTTAGACTTACTTGAATCTATTCTGTGTTTGGTTAGGAATAGATTGTTCTTGCTTCAGTATGTCTATGGTCCGAATCTATGTGTAGTGCTTGTCTATGTAGGACGAGTATGTCTTATATCTTGATATCTTAGTATGTTTAAGTGGAACTATTTGTTCTTGTACTGTACTGAAGGGGATCAGGTGTTTTCGGCGGATGAAGAGAGGTGAGGGGGTTCTTCGGTTGTCTAGGCTTAGGGCTGGAAGTCATGTCGGAGAGATGCCCAAGAGTTTGTGATCTCTTTAAGTTATTCTGGGGACGAAGATAGTTTCTTCCAGGATCGTTTAGTCCATGAGTTCCCCAGTTGTGATTCTATAACGCCGGGAGAGCGTTTTTGTGCTTGCTAGTGTATTTCTTATGTCCAGGTAAAAGAACGTACTTTTGCTGACTTCGTTCATTCCTAGGCTTAAGATGGGCAGACGTTTACATGAACTTACCTATGAATATGTCGGGACGACATATTCTCTAGCAGCACTTAATATGTTTATATGCAGCAACTATGAGGACAGAATATGCTGATCCTTGTAGAATCATTTATTGTTGATGAACAAAGCTTCGATTGAAGATTTGGCTATACACCCGTATAGTGAGTGATGCTCAACCGGGAACCAGCAGGCATTGTGGAATTCGATTGATTTTGGAATTCTACTTATTGTAAATCATTAGCAGAGAACGGGAAAACTTCCTTATTATCAGGTGATGATTGAGAGATCACTATTATAAAGAAATTAACATTATCTTCACAGAGATTCGCTGTAATTGACCTAAAGGAATCTTCGCTAGAAAGAGATCCTGTTTAGGAGTCAAGTTTGAACAGTATTGCTTAATTGACATGCTCGGTCAGTAAGGTCTACTGACTGTATTTATAAACTATGGAAATCTTGGTGTTTACAGATGTTCCATTGCAAGATTATTCTTCATGAATGCTAATTTAGGACGGTAGTCCATTGATCAATATTATGCTGTCTATGTCGACTCATGTTCCTGTATCTGTACCCAATCTGTCAAGTGTGTGCGTCCAATTAAACTATTGAAACGACTACTGTGGTCTGCATTGGTGACAGAACGTAATGAGTGTACGAGTGCCTTATACGGGTCAACACACGAACAGTCCACCATTCGCTTAACTCAGACTTCACACTCACACTCCATATTTGCATAATCCTGCGTCGGTTGAGTTGACCTTTGCTCCCCCTGGAGCCTCCATCATAGTCACCACTGGTTTGCGTGAGAATGAAAGCAGTACTTTACAGCATGCCTGGTATACACAGTTACGATGAAGAAGAAAAAGGACAGTTATCAGTGCACTCATGTCTTCTTGCACGCATCTTTGAACCTCAGCTGCGGTCTACTGGCTTTTCTTCTGACATCTGCCAGTTATCCGTAGAAAATATCTTTGGGCATGCAACCACCTTTTCCATGCGGCGGACATGGTCAAGCCAGAGTTTTCTGCGCTATCTAAGCAGTGTATACAGGCTTTGAAAGCCAGCATATGACAATACTTCGACATTTGTCACTTTGTCCTTCCACGAAACACCGAGGATGGGGCATAAACACAGTTGATGAAAAGTATTGAGCCTTATTTCTTGCTTAGCATAGGTTGTCCATGTCTCGCGGCCACATAGAAGTATGCTGGTGACGCAAGCATTATATACATATGAGCACGTATACCTGTCAAAATAATGTCGGGCGAAGATATATATATATACAGGGTGTTTATAAAGTCTCTGTGCAGTGAAATTTACGCCCGGGCGAGACTACGTCACCAGAAATGTGGTTTTCAATTGGGGCTTTTTGTGTAATGCTGCACACGGGATTGTGGAAAACAGTATTGGAACACAGAATATCATGACGTAAATTTGCATCATTCGTGACGTAATTTCTAAAATATTTTTCAAATTCACTGCACAGCGACTTTATAAACACCCTGTATATATATATATATCGTCAGAGTTTTTAACTTTTCTTTAGGATGCCGAAACGAAGTACCGTAAATGACGATAAGGCAAATGTAAAGGAAGTTTCATAGCAGAAACTTCCATTGGGGAGTGAAGTGTTAGAGACTTCACCATACTAGTTCCAGCTTTTTTATGAGATGGGGGTGAAGTGTTAGAGACTTCACCATACTAATTCCAGCTTTTTTATGAGATGGGGGTGAAGTGTTAGAGACTTCACCATACTAGGTTCAGATTTTATAGATAGGGTGACCAGTTCACTTTCTCGCTGCCTTTGCCTTCCTTAAAGTAAAAGCAGAGTCAGGCACACATTTACAGCAAGGTAGAAGGGAGTGTGAAGCAACCAGCTTTCAATATAGGGTAGTGGTTATCAGTAACTTTAGCTACAATTAGGTTCTTATCTGTACATTGTATTTGTGACAGCGCCATCTTGTCATCGCCATTTTGTTTGTCGTTCTCTACCTGTTTACTACAACATAGCGATTTGGCAGCCATTTTAGTGTTACTCAGGATCTAAAAATAGAACATTAGTCATATCGCTTACGGATATCAGCCAATCAGAGAAGAGAAGCGTCCAGGATAGCGCATCAGTTTAAATTCTTTATCATTCTGATCGCATGTCGCGGACAGAGAACAAGCTATTGAGAAATACTGAAGTCTAGTTCAAGCAAGAACATGCCTTAAATTTGTGAGTAGATATAATTTTATTCTCCATCATTCTAAAGTCTTTATAGTGTTAGAAATGATATAGGATCACCATCTTTGTGCCGTAGTATTTTAAATAATTAAATACTTAATTCAATGTTATTTATATTTCGCGTGTGGTTGGTTTCAGATTTAAATTTATTCAGACATGGCGTAGCTGGAGCAGATGGTCCATGTTCACGAAATATAACACGTGGCCGGTACTAGAACTGGCATATTCGGTTATTACATTTGTGTAAATGAAATTAATGGTTAAGTATTTCCATATTGTTTGGTGTTAAGGAAACCTTCAATGATCTTGTGTAAATCCGACACGTCGGTTTGAATAATATTTACTTGTGGTGCGATTTAGATTGTTATATTTATTAACTACGGTGCTGATGCCGAAATAGTTTATTTTAGTGTGGTGAGTGCTGCAATTTATTAATATGTTACAGGTTACTAGAATAAAGTCCTGTGCTTCTTCAGTAATGTTAGACTGATAATGTGGTGTAAGTATTAGTAAGATCGGCTATAGCTAATTGGTGTTAGCTTTCTTAGTTTCATAGTCCTTTATACAGTGTAAAATCTCTATTGGTTATCTGTACTGCTTTAAATAGCTTTGCTAAGCCATTATTTCTATAATATTTAGTATTATAATGTAAGGTTACTATAGAATGTACAACCACGCAGCTTAGCTGGGTTGTTAGCGTGACTGTATGCTGTCCTCGCAAGATGGCAGCCACGTGTTATAGGCCTAGTGATGTATTTAGTTCTAGTCATTAATATGCCTTGTAAATATGATACCCCTACTTTTGGTACGTGGAGCACATTTGAGACATAAACGTTCCTGTTTGCTCCTTGCGGAGCTGGGCGACACCAGAGCGGCTGAATACAACAGAAGCCTGCACGAAGCATTTATATGCTATGGCAGTAGTTTGTTTCTGTAACAATGTGTTTTATATGATGAATTCTCAATCTCATCAGTCGGCATATACGACATGCTTCAGAGTGCAGGGGCGGATACTGAGATGGATCAGTTGCGAGGTGGTGGTTTATGCTCATTAATGAGAGTATTCGTTGTACATATTGTTTAATATTATTTTATGCATATTTCATTATTATTTAGTTATTGTTATGTGTCGGATAATTTATGAGAGCACGTGGGTCCACTTGAGAAAAAATTATGTCTCTTCTCGCTCTTTATGGAGCATATGGCCACCAGTGTGGCTGGACTCCACATGGAGACCGCACAAAGCATTCAGATGATCTTGCAGTAGTGGTTTCGGTAGCATTCTGTGTTACATGGTGATATTGCCAGCCTCATGCAAAACACCATACTAGTCTGATTAGACGACATGCATGGGCTGAGTGTGTGTGCATGATAGTTGAATGTTTCAGGTAGCGTGGAAGAAGGACAGTTTGACAGGTGAGAGCATGGAGTTTCTCATTATTTAACTATTATGATTTTAACTAGTCGGCGCTTTGTTTGCGTTTCAGATTAGCAATTGAGCACTGGCTGGGTGTTTTGTTTGCTTTGTTTTATTTGTTTAATGTTTGCTTTATGTGCTTGTTGCCACTGAATGGGTTGTATGAATAAATACAGCCCCTGCCTTAGAACCAATAGTTTTATTGTTGTTCGGGTCTGTGTGAGTGTGCAAGAAAGTGATCACATATCCCAACAGCATCATCATCATCTCGCCCACCCTATCACATATTGTAAGCTGTCTTATTTTTTTTTAAGTAAGCTGTTATCATGTGGCTGTTATCAGAAACTTATTGATGTAAATGTTGCTGTAGTTATCAGCAGATTAATAACAATAGTCTTGTTATAGGATATAATTAGCGCAGGCCTTTGCGTTAAAATTCTTAATCGATTAATCGAATTTCTTTGATCGCAGATTAATCGATCAATTTCGAACAATTTGACAAATTCTTTAAAATCAAAAATAACATTTTTTTTTAAATCACGAAAGACGTTATTTATTTTGCTTGCTATAAGGCAACATCGTACTGAAAATGTAATGAAAAGTTACAACCAAACAATTTATTATTATTGACGATACTTGCCAAATTCCATATCACAAACTGTTGAAGAGCTGCGCACGATTATTGAAGACTTCGGGTTTTCTCGATAGTGAGTTCCTTCAATTATCCTTGCGCAGGCTTTATGAAATAAGTAAAATGCGTTGTGAAGGATGACGTCACAGTGAAAGTTTGACGTCAGTTGAATAGTAGACGTTGGTCGGGCCTGTGGAAGGACACAGTGTCCATTTTGGATGTGTGTAGATTTCATATTATTCAGGATTTGTGTATTTCCAAGGCAGGTTGGCCTCTCAGGTATCCGTGAGGATCAACGTTAAAGCACACGCAGAAATATTACATTTGCAGTTCATATTAGCCAAGACCGACAACGGAAATATGGGCAGTATGGATGACAAAGGGCAATGACAGAAGATGCCGGACGTGTAATGTCACAGAGTGAAGCCTGAAATGATATGTATACAGTTCCCTCTGTGTCACAGAGAGTTTATGGATCATAAATTGCCTATTTTCCTCTTCTTTTTCTTTCACCCGTATCCTCTATTTTATTATCACTCTTTACCTTTTTCCTGTATTTTTCGCATCCATTCGTTAGCGAAAAATATTTTCTTCCCCATTCTCAACTTTACCGTTTCTTTCTCATACTGGTAAACGCATTTATGACATAACGTATCAGTCTCTACACTAGACGGGAGAGCGTTAAAATGCATTCTATTGCATTAGATGTCAGTGGACGATAGAAGGTGTGAATACTCGTCTGGGCAGACAGAGATAGCAGACATGCGTCTGTACTTTTCTCATGTCACGGGCGTTTCGTCAGGCTAGTTCCCGGTTAGGTGTCGTGCCGTCTAGCATTTTCACCTGACACTAACGTTTCTCTCGGAGTAAAGTGTGATATGACACTCACGCAGCGCTCGGGAATGAGACATATAGTCTGGGTTTTTCCATGACAGTCACGCTTCTCGGTCAGTTTGTTAACGTAGGTGTGAAGACGCACTGGTGGCAGTTACGGCATGCGTCTAAGTTATGTAAGTGTTAGGAAAGACGAGAGATTGCGTGGTTTTGGAAATAGGCCACATACTTTGTGTGTGTTTCATATATCTTAAACGAGAGTTTGAGACTTAATTCACTCAGTAACTTCGCAGTCAAGACTAGAACAAGCCTTCGTTCGATTCCTAAGAATCTCTGTTAATAGAGATGGCATTTAGTTTGGTCGAAGTGGTTTAAGTTCTTAGTGGTTCTGTGTTGAGGTAAATATTTTATATATATATATATATATATATATATATATATATATATATATATATATATATATATATATATATATATATATATATATATATATATATATATATATATATATATATATATATATATTATTATGTGAAGTGTTTAAAGTGATAATCGCTTATTTCATATTTCACTAGTTAGATTTTTTGCAGAGCGCTTAATTTATATAGTCTGAATTATTTTATAGTGACGTGTTTCAGTGGAAAGCAGAATAAATTATAATTTCTAGCTTAAACAACAATGTAGCTATAATGAATTTAATTTAACTGCTAAATAATCAGACGGGGACTATTTTTCTAAACTAATTTATAATGCTAGATGCCTCATGAGTGTTGACGGAATACGTATGTATTCCTAATTCATGAGGATTGATGATTTTTAAATATATAACTTATTGCACGGGAAGTTTTAAATGATAAGTCAAGCTGTACGCTTGCATTTTAAAAAACGTAAGTTATATTGAGTACATAATATGTAACATATTTCATATGTGGTTTTTCTTTATTCAGTGAATTCTGGGGTAACCCAAACTTTGCCGGCGTCTTGTACAGAGACATACATAATAAATGCTTATACTGGGCCTTTGAGCCAGTGCATATTTCTACACTAACTCTAATGTACATGCTGCCTTGTGGCGAGAAAAATTACAGAAATCTAAAACATTAACTTTTCGACATTGTTGACAAGTGTGTGGTGAACCAAGATTATTTGTTGAGAGAAGTTGTCCACCGGTCATCTTCCTAATTAAGGGAAACCTCGTGTTCTGACATTGTGTGCTCGCTTAAGCCTGATTCTTACCTCGTGAGTCAAGTGACACTAACTTTAGTCTGAAATAACTATCGCATGAAGCAGACGCTCCCCGGATCCATTTTGATGAAACCAACAAACAAATCTGCAGAGCTGGGATCTGTTTCATTAAACGACAGTAACAGATAAAAAGTGTGAGTGTCCCAAAGTTTGCGCCAGACGGCGAACAACAGAACGATTGTAAGTATATCAGGGCCCTGATGAAAGAACCGAGTGAAAGTAGACTGAAGGATGTTCTTTGTTTGAGTCACCCACGTTGTAACTTCCTTTATGCAAGTTATTGCTAACAATATTTACCCTTAGAAAAGCAGAGTATCAAGTCTGTCCATACCTTAAAAGCGGGAAACCATAGACTCAATCATATGCATCTGTAACTCCTTGGGGTTATCACTTTCTTCTAACGGGACTGTGAGCTATATATCCAGGGGAGGACCATACAAACGGGTCTATCACTATTGTCGTATTCCTTGATTTTTTATGACTATGTGTATGCTTTTGATGAAATTTATATGTTGTGATGTAAGTTTACTATGATAATTAAACTATACCTACATATATTTTAGTTTGGTGGTCAGTTCGTTCCCATAATATCTATATAATCATTGTTATAGTTGTTCCCACGTATGTGTGTCTAACTGTCGTCACTTGTATGTGCGGGCACGTGAGTGGATATATATATATATATTAATATACCTATTTTTTATAGACTGTCTGACTCCTTTGGATCTGTTGTAGAAGATAGGCGGAAAGAGAGAGAGAGATTCTCGATTTTCCGGGACAGCCTCTATAAATTTCTACCATCTCACTCGTGGAACTCTATTTCTATTATCACCTCTCACTGTGGCTATCACTCATTCTAACCTATTCAGAAAGGACCAACCCAAGTCTTAATTTCCCTATCAAAAATCTACGACAGAACGGTGGCTCGTTTTCCGGGAATTGAACTCTAGTCCTGAGCAAATACGAATATCAGCTCGTTTGCAGGATTAAGATTCTGTATTCTGTAATAGATTAAGAGTGTGATGTCTTGTGAGTTTTGTATCTTTTAAAAATAATTTATCCCCTAGACGAAACGATCTGTTTATGGCCGTGCTGACCACACAATTAATAATTGTTTTATCCACAGCATTTTGAGCATTATACATTTGAGTTACAGGTTGATTGTGTCGGAATATATGTTAATTACTGATTTTGTAATACTAAACGCTGGTAAAGTTTGTGACTGTCTAACAGTCACAGGGTTCTGAAGTAGTAGGTGTTTGAGCTAAGCTAAGGAGCGCGATCAGACTATACGTCCTGTAATTGCCTCCCTTACCCTAACTGTCTTCAGGGGTAAACGTATAGTGGATTACAAATTAAGGGATTTTTTTTTCTCCTTTTGCAATAATTATTTTGTTTCCACTGTAGTAACTTATTTTTCAGTGAGTAATCTTAACTACCATTTATTTGGCGTAGTCGTCTGCATTAGGTGCTTTATTGCTGATTAATAGCAGCGATAGTTAGACACTATATTTTGGAGGAGGTATCCCAGGGTGAAGCATATCATCTTTTGATTTTGGTAATTTCTCGTAAGTGGTAGGAACCAGTGTATCCTTTTTCTTATTTCCTTCTCGTCTAAGTCTCAGTCACCGATTTACTGTGGCAGAGAGGGCGAAGCTTAGGCAGATCCTCAGACAGGAAGCAAAGGAAGAGGGATTACAAGGAAAAGAAGCGAAAGCGTTTGTCAACGAAGAACTTGACAGATATGATGCGGAGCAGAAAGAAAAAGCGGCGGAGAGGAAAGCAGCCGAAGCTAGAGAGCAGAGGAAGGTGGACGAGGAAATGGAAATTCGCAGGATGCAGCATGAGGAAAAAGAGAAGGAGAGACAGCATGAGAAGAAGAGAGAAGAGATACAGCATGAGTTAGCTCTCAAAACTCTAGAATTCGAAAGTCGTGGTGCTGCCTCTACTTCCAGCAATGGAGAGTCTGCTCCTCATTCTTCTTTAACTGATCCTTCTAGCACTCAATCTACTCATCTCACTGCTATGTCTTTTCCGCTAGAATCTTTCCCTTGTCCTAATGAGAAGATTGACACGTATCTAGAGAAATTTGAGAAAATTGAACTCTGTACGGTTTAGAGAGGTCGCGTTGGAATATGAAGCTGTCTCAGGCGTTGAAAAGCAGTGCGTATGATGTTTAGCCAAACTGGAAAGCAGCCAACAAGACAACTATGATGTGTTGAAGAAAGCGTTGCTTGAGCGCTTTGAAATGAATGCGCGAAAGTTTCTGCAACTGTTTCGCAACAGCAGGAAGGAGAGCTCTGAAACTTTTCAGCAGTTCTCATCTTGTCTAAAGGGATATCTGACAAAGTGCCTTGAGCTTTCACAGCTCCCCTCTACCTATGAAGGTCTGGAGTAATTTGTTTTAACAGAACAAATAAAGAACACTTTGTCTGCTGATACCCGGAGATTTCTAGCTGAGCAGGGGGCAGAAAAGCTTGAAGACATCTTAGAAAAGTCTGAGCAATATCACAATGCGCTGGTTGAACTACCGGCCACAAAACGTAAACCGACAGAAGAGCATTTTCAGAAAAATAATCTGGACCAATCTTCTCATGCTTCTCATGCTTCTAATCTGAATAACCACAGAGAAACTGGACCTCAAAACCCCCTCCTGAAAAATCCAAGTACTACAAAAACAAGTACCCCAACCACAGTAAACAGTCTGATCAACCCGACCGCCCTTCATGGCAGCGTGGCCAGAAAGGTCAAGGTGGCAAAGGAAGAACTCCTGAGCACGGGACTAATGATCAGAGTGAGCACATCGAGCCTAAACGCATCGGATGCTTACGAACAGTCTCGCAAGGCGGAATTATTGACAGTGATTCCCAACCTGTTGGGGATACACCCTCAACGCGAGGTACTGTTACATTGAACGGTTCTCAAACTTTGTGTTTATTTGACACGGGGCTTTCTTATGATTGCATTGTTGCCAGACACCTGGTTAAACCCGGTCAAGAGACAGGAGAGACCGTCGAACTTTGTGGAGTCTCTAAGAGTGATGCATCTACAGCGCTTCCCATCGCACTGGTGGAGATCCACTCTGATTTTGTCAGAGGCGAGATCAAAGCGGCTGTTATGGATGACCCCATCTACCCAGTCATACTTGCCGGTAGATACGTGTTTAATGGGAAACCGGAAGACCCGATTGTGGCAGCAGTAACTACAAGAGGGCAAACCAAGAAGGAACGGGAGCCTGCGCCTAATTTGTTACCTATGGAACTTAAAGAAGCGCAACAAAAGGACCCTACTTTGGCACCCTGCTTTAGGAAACTGCCCATGGCTAAGGAACCCAGACAACACGGGGACATTTTTTCAAAGGATGGCGTACTTTATCGCAGAACGGGCAAGCCTGACCAAGGTTACAACTAGCTCCTAGTATCGAAACAGTACAGAAGCCAAATCCTAGAAATGGGGCACTCTCTTCCCTTCAGCGGACATATGAGACAGAACGCCACAAACCAACGGATAACCACTCATTATTGGTGGCCAGGAGTAAACACTGATATTATCAGGTATGTTAAATCCTGTGCCCAGTGCAAACGTGTACCACCCAAGCAACGGACACCCCAAGTCTCGTTGAGTGAAATGTCAATAGTGGGAACACCATTCGAACGGGTTGTGATCGACATTTTAGGGCCCTTAGAAAGGACTAAAAGAAGGAACAGGTACATCCTGACCTTAGTCGATACATGCACTTTATGGGCAGAAGCTATCCCGCTAACATGCGCAGATGCCAAGCATGTCGCAGAAGCCCTCGTGCAGATTTTCACTCGGTTGGGATTTCCTCAGCAAGTGTTGACGGATAACGGATCCCCATACCGAAACCTGTTGATGGATGAGATCGTTAAGATCTTGAGGGACCAGCACATCTACACAAAGCCTTATACTGCGGCCGGAAATGGGCTAGTAGAACGTGTTAACGGAAACCTCAACATGATGTTAAGTAAACTGGCACAAGTGAAACCTGACGATTGGGATTTTTGTATTCCTGCAGCTTTATTTGGCTACAGAGAATCTCCTCATACGTCCACAGGATTTCCGCCAGCTACGCTTTTATTCGGCAGACCCATTAAGGGCCCGCTCGAAGCCTTACTTTGGTCGCTGACAGACCAGAAGGCTGATGAGACACTTGTCTCAGCCAGTAAATACGTATCGGATTTAAAGGATAGGTTGAAACTAGGATGGGACCTAGCAACGACTAACTTTAAACGAGCACGCACAAAGCACGCTAACCGATACAGTAAAGTCGCGAAAGAGAGAGAATTGGAAGCAGGAGAGAAAGTTTTGGTGTTACTCCCTATCGGAAACAACCAACTGAGGATCGGATGGCAAGGGCCGTTTACCGTCCTGAAAAGGATTTCTAAGGCTAACTACCAGATCTCTATTCAAGGAAAGGAGAAGGTTTTCCATTTAAATCTGTTAAAGAGATACGTGGAAAGACCAGTGCCAACCTCCGACCATCTCCTGACGATCGCCAAAACTGACGAAGATGACAATAGTGGCAGGGAAATTCCACTACAATCACACGAAATCTTTCAAAAATGTCAGAAGCGGCGACGCTCTTTCAAGCGCGCATGGGAGACATTCCAGAGAAAGGAAACTTTGGGAGTAGACTTGAGTAAGAATTGGAGAGAGATGGAAGGGGGAGATGAGAGGGAAGAAGACAGACACCCAGAAGCTACGGATATAGGAAATTTATTTCCATAACGTAGACATGGAGTGATTCCATATCTTAAAGGGGGGGGGGGGGACGTTCTGTCACAGAGAGTTTATTGATCATAAATTGTCTATATTCCTCTTCTTTTTCTTTCACCCGTATCCTCTATTTTATTATCACTCTTTACCTTTTTCCTGTATTTTTCGCATCCATTCGTTAGCGAAAAATATTTTCTTCCCCATTCTCAACTTTACCGTTTCTTTCTCATACTGGTAAACGCATTTATGACATAACGTATCAGTCTCTACACTAGACGGGAGAGCGTTAAAATGCATTCTATTGCATTAGATGTCAGTGGACGATAGAAGGTGTGAATACTCGTCTGGGCAGACAGAGATAGCAGACATGCGTCTGTACTTTTCTCATGTCACGGGCGTTTCGTCAGGCTAGTTCCCGGTTAGGTGTCATACCGTCTAGCATTTTCACCTGACACTAACGTTTCTCTCGGAGTAAAGTGTGATATGACACTCACGCAGCACTCGGGAATGAGATATATAGTCTGGGTTTTTCCATGACACTCACGCTTCTCGGTCAGTTTGTTAACGTAGGTGTGAAGACGCACTGGTGGCAGTTACGGCATGCGTCTAAGTTATGTAAGTGTTAGGAAAGACGAGAGATTGCGTGGTTTTGGAAATAGGGCACATTCTTTGTGTGTGTTTCATATATCTTAAACGAGAGTTTGAGACTTAATTCACTCAGTAACTTCGCAGTCAAGACTAGAACAAGCCTTCGTTCGATTCCTAAGAATCTCTGTTAATAGAGATGGCATTTAGTTTGGTCGAAGTGGTTTAAGTTCTTAGTAGTTCTGTGTTGAGGTAAATATTTTATATATATATATATATATATATATATATATATATATATATATATATATATATATATATATATATATATATATATATATATATATATATATATATATATCTCTAGTATTTTGTGAAGTGTTTAAAGTGATAATCTCTTATTTCATATTTCACTAGTTAGATTTGGTGCAGAGCGCTTAATTTATATAGTCTGAATTATTTTATAGTGACGTGTTTCAGTGGAAAGGAGAATAAATTATAATTTCTAGCTTAAACAACAATGTAGCTATAATGAATTTAATTTAACTGCTAAATAATCAGACGGGGACTATTTTTTTGAACTAACTAACTGCTAAATAATCAGACGGGGACTATTTTTCTGAACTAACTTATAATGCTAGATGCCTCATGAGTGTTGACGGAATACGTATGTATTCCTAATTCATGAGGATTGATGATTTTTAAATATATAACTTATTGCACGGGAAGTTTTAAATGATAAGTAAAGCTGTACGCCTGCATTTTAAAAAACGTAAGTTATATTGAGTACATAATATGTAACATATTTCATATGTGGTTTTTCTTTATTCAGTGAATTCTGGGGTAACCCAAACTTTGCCGGCGTTTTGTACAGAGACATACCTAATAAATGCTTATACTGGGCCTTTGAGCCAGTGCATATTTCTACACTAACTCTAATGTACATGCTGTCTTGTGGCAAGAAAAATTACAGAAATCTAAAACATTAACTTTCCGACATTGTTGACATGTGTGTGGTGAACCAAGATTATTTGTTGAGAGAAGTTGTCCACCGGTCATCTTCCTAATTAAGGGAAACCTCGTGTTCTGACATTGTGTGCTCGCTTAAGCCTGATTCTTACCTCGTGAGTCAAGTGACACTAACTTTAGTCTGAAATAACTATCGCATGAAGCAGACGCTCCCTGGATCCATTTTGATGAAACCAACAAACAAATCTGCAGAGCTGGGATCTGTTTCATTAAACGACAGTAACAGATAAAAAGTGTGAGTGTCCCAAAGTTTGCGCCAGACGGCGAACAACAGCACGATTGTAAGTATATCAGGGCCCTGATGAAAGAACCGAGTGAAAGTAGACTGAAGGATGTTCTTTGTTTGAGTCACCCACGTTGTAACTTCCTTTATGCAAGTTATTGCTAACAATATTTACCCTTAGAAAAGCAGAGTATCAAGTCTGTCCATACCTTAAAAGGGGGAAACCATAGACTCAATCATATGCATCTGTAACTCCTTGGGGTTATCACTTTCTTCTAACGGGACTGTGAGCTATATATCCAGGGGAGGACCATACAAACGGGTCTATCACTATTGTAGCATTCCTTTGATTTTTTATGACTATGTGTATGCTTTTGATGAAATTTATATGCTGTGATGTAAGTTTACTATAATAATTAAACTATACCTACATTTATTTCAGTGTGGTGGTCAGTTCGTTCCCATAATATCTATATAATCATTGTTATAGTTGTTCCCACGTATGTGTGTCTAACTGTCGTCACTTGTATGTCCGGGCACGTGAGTGGATAGATATATATATTAATATACCTATTTTTTTATAGACTGTCTGACTCCTTTTGATCTGTTGTAGAAGATAGGCGGAAAGAGAGAGAGATTCTCGATTTTCCGGGACAGCCTCTATAAATTTCTACCATCTCACTCGTGGAACTCTATTTCTATTATCACCTCTCACTGTGGCTATCACTCATTCTAACCTATTCAGAAGGGACCAACCCAAGTCTTAATTTCCCTATCAAAAATCTACGACACTCTGTTGCATTTTATCTTGTGGATTAAACCTTGGGTCGTCCTGGCCGGGTTTATTCCTTGAATCCATGTTGTGTAAATTTGTACGTCAGTCTTTCCTGTGAGAAGTGTCAAACGTCAACTGTCAGGGTTTCACAACACAAACCTTTAACATAGCAAATGCTCTCGCATTTAAGCAAAAAACAAAAACATCGCTAATAATGAAATAATCTATTAAAATTAGTTGTTACGAATTAATTGATTAAAAATAATGACAGATTAATCCATTAATTGATCGTTCAAGATCCCAGTCTTAATATAATAGCACAATTGGACAAATAAAGGAAAAACAAGTTTTTCTTAACAAACCAGCAAGTACCAGCAAAAATATAACAAGAAATAATTATATTGTATTCTTTCTGCTTCGTGGCCTTGTGACAGCTCTATTTGTGCTGAACTCATTTAATTCTTTCCCATTCCATTTCAAGTTCATTGAATCTTTGTAGTAAAACTTACCATGATTTATAGTCAATGGTCAATGTACCACGAACAATATTGAGAGGCCAAAGTGTTCTTTTAATGGGTGTTCAATTTAGCTTTCACGGTGCAGTACGCGTATTATATTTTCACGAAAATGCGCCATGAAAAGATTACAAGACATGCGAATTCTTTTAATGGGTGTTAAATGTAATTTTAACGTTCCAGTTCGTGCTTTTTTTTTCATCCAACAAACAAACAAAAACAAAAACTACATATTATTAACTGCTTTGGATTATAGTCAGTCTTCCTGTACAGCCTTGGCTTCTAGCAAATCTTCTGGTACCCCCTTGGCTTTTAATAAACCTTCCCGTACCGCCTATTCAATATCATCATTATTATCATTCCTTTTCGTTCCCTGTGGAACATAGGGCTGAAACAGTTGCTCTCCATCGATTTAGATCTATTCTGGACTGTCTTTTTCAGCTGTGCCCAAGTCATTCCAATTTCTCTAGCCTGCTCTTCAACAGTTCTTCTCCAAGTTCTCTTTGGCCTCCCTACCCTTCTTTTCCCCTGTGGGTTCCATTCAAGGGCAACTCTGGCTGTGCTTGATTTTTCTCTTCTGAGTGTATGTCATATACATTCCCACTTTTTTAACCTTAATTTCTGTTTGTATTGGCTGTTGCTCGCATATTGTCATTAGCTCTGTAGCTTGGAGGTGATACTCTTTGAGACATGCCATGTCTCTGAGCCATACAGCAATACTGACTTCACATTTGAGTTAAAGATTCTAATTTTGTTCTCTCTGGATATAGCTGAGGAGTTCCACATTGGTCGAAGGGCATTAAAAGCGCATCTGGCTTTATTTATCTTTGAGCAGACGTCACCAGCTCTTCCCCCTCTTCAATATGCGACTATATAATTTCTATATGCATATCACCATGTATAAAGTGTTCTTAATAGCAGAAGAAGATACTATATTTAGATACCGGAAATCTGATTTTATTGTCTTGAATCTATTACATTATAAGTCCTAATTATAACTCATCAAGGGTTGAACGGATGCTTTGTTTAAAAAAAAGTTCTTAATAAAACTTTTGTAACCAACAATGAAACAATCCCATTAGCTTTTCAAGAAAATAAGGAAGCGGTGCTCATTGCACCGTGAAAACTAAATTGAACACCAAATAAAATAACACGAATGCCTTGTAATCTCTTCATAGCGAATTTTCGGGGGAAAAAAGGACC